>PPHD01000112.1:0-73908 GCA_002909625.1 Bambusicola thoracicus
AGCAGGGGCGAAAAAAGGGACGAGTCAGATGACCCACGTCCTTATATCTGCTCCCCTGAGCAGGAATGATAACAATACCCGAAAAGGCTCTTGGTCCCTCGAAGAGGCTCTTGGGGAACGTAGTTCTTCTTCTCTTCAGGTACCCAGAACTGAAGCATTAGCTCCCAGTACACTGCATGATGTTATGATGTGGAATACTGATAACCAAAAATCATAAAACCATGACACCTGCTCTTTATAAAATGTGTTCCTTGTGCAAGTCCCACTGATTTCAATGGAACTAATGTATATGATTGAAGTTTCTGTTGTTGAAGCTCTTCATAGCACTTTTTTTTTTTTTTTTTTTTTTTTGTCCTGCACAGTATATTTAGTAGCTATTAAAGAATCACTAGAGAAACTCTAGGGATGCCCCATCCCTAGAGGTGCTCAAGGCCAGGTTGGATGGAACACTGGATAACCTGGTCTACTGGGTGGAAACACTCTTTGGAATAGTCTGACTGTGGAATGCATTAGCAACTAGTTTACAGCAACTTCTAATATTTTTGTTTCACAAGAAAAACACAACTGAAATCAATTTGCGGCTAGACTTGCTAAACGAACAGCAAAACAGGAGCTAATTTAAGTAGGTCACAATAATGAAAAATAGCTGAAATGGAGTATAAAACATGGCATGTTTTTTTATCAGGAAAATAATACCACAACATCTTCATACCTCTACTCCTCAATTTTCTTTATGCACACTGGAATGGGACATATTAATTTCAAAGTGGAATTACTAATTGTGCAAGATTCAAGTATATGTTGAGTGTCTTGCCTATGTCAGAGTTGACTAGAACCTTAGAGGAAATTTGGGAATACTGGGATATCCTTTAACACTATCCAGTTTGCTGGGTGATCTCATGAGGAGGCAACAGACCGTGATACAGAGCTCTCAAGAAAAGAAAATCTTTAAGGAAAGGAAGTAAATTCCTGGGATCTCACAAGGCCAAGATCATTAAGGCTCTAGCTCATGACAGGATCATCCTTGCAAGAGGTGACCTGAAGATAAAGCTGGACAGAAATGCCTTCAGGTTGCAGACAATAAATTCTGAAAGCAAGGCTAGTAACAGAGAACAGAAGCCACATCATTCTGAGTGCAGTCTGGGAAGACCATTCATCACCATCAAAAATCCCTCCGCCTTGGAAGCAATTAAAGTTGAGGTTACAGAGCATTCATATTTTAGTACCTTGTAAGACAAGGGTCAGAGATGATCTTAAAACCATTTCCCTCTATTCAAATGCATTGAGTACAGTGTCATTTTAGATGATTGCTTCAATGTTTTTAACAGGAGGATAGATATGTTCCTGGTGAAGCTTTTGATTCCACAGATACTATTATTTTCCACTGGAGCTAACATTTTGACTGACTGATCATTCATCTGACTCCCAGTTTATGCTGCAGCTCTGTATGTTTGCTTTTGGTACAACTAAGCTCTATGATGTTGTGGTTCTGTTTTCTCACTGACTATGTGTGAATGTATCAGTGCGAATTTTAATCTACTCTACTAAATCAGTGGCCACATTAATCCCCTTTGTAATCAAGTTGAATTTGATGTCTGCAATGAAGAAATCAGTAGACCTCTGATGTCTTGGCAAAGATAAAAAATGAGATATGAAAAAGCAGAACAAGGTATACACAAATCTGAGGATAAAAATGGCCTTAGGCAAAACAATTTTACCAGATTTAGTACACCTTTCCTAGAGAACTGGTGATTACTGCATATTTGCAAGATATTTTGGTGGTTATGCACTATTTCTTATGAGTAATATGACAATGCTTGGGTTGCTCTCTTTGCCAGTCTGCTTTATCTCCCTTTCTCAATTTAATGCATTTTCACTGTTTGTTTGTTTTCATTTGCCTAGTGTTCTGAGCCTCCCAACGTTTCCTTCTCCCTCACCACTTTCTCTTTTTATCTTTCTCTTGCTTCTGGCATGCTTCTTCCTTTCATGCAGCACTGTACAGGTTTTGAACTGTTATCTTCTGTTAGAGGTAGTTGTGATACTTGTCCTTTCTTAAATCTCATTTTCTAAAGCTCTAATAAAAATCCCGTGGACTCTAAGAAAAGCTTTTGAAACTGGCTGATGCTTCTTGCACTGACATCAACGGCCCCTAGAAGAGTCTTCGAAGAAGTTTTTCCTTAATATTTTCATTCATTAAACTGCAAGACCTCGTTGGTCTTCCTGTGTTCTAGCCTATAACTGTAAATTTTACTAATGTTAACTAATGAGCTCAGTGAGAGTTAATGGGCTAATGCTGATACTGGGAATGGAGAGGTGAGTTTCAGAAGTGAGATCCAGGCAGGTTTAAAAAAATACCACAACAAAACAACCTACAAGCTCTGTGACCAAAGAAACAGAAATCTTGTTTTCCTGTGGCTTTTTATTGTGTGGTTGCATTATCCTCTCTCAAGCTGAGTGCAGGCACTGTGACTAAATTTTGTCCTGAATTTGTAAGAGAATGCTCTTACAAACAGTCTGCACTTAGAGGGATTCTCTAACTTTCTGATCAAACTCATGGTCAAAGTTGCTGTGCAACATCTCTTCAGAAAACTTTTGGGGACTGAGTGCGTTTAAGACTTCAGTTCCTCTCTCCAAACTTTCACCGAAACTGTTGGAGCAGTTAAGTGTTAGAAGGGCTCACTAAGGCAGTGACTGTGTGACTCCATTTTTGTCTCAAACCAACCTTTGAGAAATGATTGCATCAGAACCTATTATCCAAATCCTCTGAAAACAGATGGTGATCTTACATCTTGGAATGGATGAAGGATTGTCTACAAAATTCCTATGTCTTTTAGTGTAAAGTGTCAGTAACACTCCGTACTCTCTGAGTTACATGTACGCTGTCAGTATCCATTGTTCTTGGGCCTGCATTAAAACCATCTTTGTTAGTCAGAAGATATAGAAAACAAGGTTTATTTTTCTCCTGCATGTCATATGTTTTGACAGTTTCACTCTATGCAAGTGATGAGAAATAGAACTTCATAAACTATTAAAGTATCTACCCTTTTAATGGAAACTTATCTTTGAAGTGTGTTCCCATAGGATTAGGAAGCATGACTGTTTTAGTGTGTAAACTATGTAAACTGCAAGAACAGTTTTCTTCTTGGAAATGATTAAAGAGAAAAATCCAGACTTGGAGGCACCCAGAGACTACTTACTTATTTACCTTTTGAAAGAGATTTTGGTTACATGAATAGAGTACCCTCATGACTTCTGCAGTTATTGAGCATCTTTGGGTGCATGCTTACTTTGAATGATGAGACCACAAATGGAAGAGTTTGTGTACTGGTAGAGAGTGGGCTGGAGTGGGTAGCTGTTGTGTGGAGCAGAAAATGAAATACTGATGCTTATCCACCTGAGAATGCTGTCAGTGAAAACAGAAAGGACTGGCTTCACCGTCCCTGGATTTTCAGTATCTGATGAATGTAGGCAGTTGTACAGAATTGAGTTTGTTCTCATTCCTTGTGCTGCCTTGCTGTGTGTTGGACTTGAATGCTTTTGGCTGATAAAGATGGTAAATCACTATCCAATGTATTTGGGTAGTTGTGAAAGGATGATGAAATGGTCACTGGCAGAAAACAAGAAGCATAATACCCATTTTTACAGAGAAAGACTAGGAAAACATGAGGAACTATAAGTCAGTCAGTCTCAGCTCTGTGCCTGGCAAGATCATGGAGCAGATCCTCTGAGAAGCTTTTTTAATGTACATGGGAAAAGAGAGGGGGATTGCTAGAAGTATATTTCTTCTGGTGAATGAAACTTCAGTAGACCTGATAAATGTGCTCTGTGGGCAGCATTATCTTGAAGTTCCTATAGCAAGGTATTCCTGCTACTCTCAGCTTCTGTTGCTTCTACTAACGAGAGATAAGTTTCCTTTGCTGAAAGATTTTGTAAGCCTCAGGGTTTCAGGAATGGGAGGATTTAAATGGAGTCCAATGGAAAAAGTGGGTTGGTCACAACATCAAGACATCTCAGTGTTTCATGTGTATCTTCAAGTCTCATCTGACCTCTGCTCCACAGCATACAGTGTCTGTTGCTTCAAGCTATACTGGGGTTGTGATATCTGTGATGAAGCAAGCTTCTCCAGTGAGAAATAACTTAGGGCTTACTTCTGTGTACAGTCTGATAAGTCTTCCCTTCTTCAGAAGAACTCACCACAGTGATACTCCAAGAAAAGATTTTGGTAGCAGGGGCAGGGTTCAGGGAACTATTGGGTTTCTTCCTCTCTCTGGGCAATAAGCAGATGCACTTTCCCATTATGGTGCTTTGTTGTTGCTACATTAATCTGAAACCTGGAAGAAAAGGCCAGCAAATACTAAGGGTAATATGGGATTTGCTGATTTTTCATGAAGGCAGCTAGGTTGCCTCAATCCAGCTGGGAAATAAGAATGTTAAAGTGTACTCTACCCTCTGTTTTACCTCAGTGATTCATAAGATATTGTTTCTTTGCTTTGAAGTATTGTGGCACTGCCATGACTATTCATTGCTTGAGAAAGGATTCCTAGATTGGGTGCTAAGAGTAACTTATCAAATTGAGAGGAAATTAGGTGGTGGTTTTTGTTTTTTTGAAGGTCAACTATGATGTTCTAGCCCTAGATTATAGAGCAGAAATTTAAACTAAATCTTAAAACAAAACAGCTAAAAAAAAGGTCTATAAATACAAAACCTTCTAGAACACTTCAGGATCTCTCAGTACAAACGTTTCTTTTGATAGCTTTGTAAATGGAATCTGGGTTACATTTTATAAGTGGATGCATACAGCAGTTGCTATGGTATGTGACAAACATCATTTTTTTTTTTTGAAAGCCTACATCCCATTGGTACTACAACCTTGAAATAATATTGTTGTCTTTTTCACTGAAACTGGAAGTGTTTTGTTGAGAAAAGTGGCAACAAAAAGCTGGAATATAATCTCTTTCATGGAATATAATTTCTTTCACTTCGAGTTCTGAGTTAAAGTGGGCTACAGAAAAGCTTCTTGCAATGTAACCATGTCAAAGAAGAATGTTTTTAATGCTATGTGTCTTGCAATGGTATGCTGATGGCAAACATCGATACCCTTAAATTAGAGTTCACCTGCAGGAGTGGATCCTTGGCAGTTGTTTCTCCAGGAGAATTTAAAGGGAACAATCAGGGTAGCAAATACTCTGCTAAATTCATTTCTGCACAATTGTGTCTTCATGCTCTTCTTCATACAGAATCACAGAATGGCCCGGGTTGGAAGGGACCTCAAGGATCATGAAGATCCAATCCCTCCTCCACAGGCAGGACCACCAATCTCCACATTTAATACTAGACCAGGCTGCCCAGGGCCCCATCCAACTTGGCCTTGATCACCTCCAGGGATGGGGCATCCACAGCCTCTCTGGGCAGCCTGTGCCAGCACCTCACCACTCTCAAGGCAAAGAACTTCTCCCTGACATCCAAACTTTTTGCAGCACAGCCCTGAAAAGGCATAAAGGAGAAGCAGCAGTTTTCTCTCAGGAATGTGAGAGTCCTTGTCAGGGCTGTGAGCTGAGGCAGTGGCTCTGCTGCTGTAGGAATAGGGTGAGGACATGCTGCAGTTTGCTGACACCTGTCCTGGCAAACATGTCCTGCATGTGCCATAAGCCATGTCCAGTCCTGGAGTCAGGCATGCAGTGGTGCAACTAGTATAGCCTGTCTCTTCCTCTCATGTTACAAGCTGTTTTTCTGGAGTTAGTTGCTTGAGGGAGGTGGAGAAAATTAAATTTTTCATCTGTGTCCAGAGATATAAATTACATCTGCAAAAATTAGTCTGTCTCAGGAAGTGGGCCATAATCTAAGTGAATCCAACACGCAGCAGTGAAAAGAATGCAATGAAAGCAAAAAATAAGCAGTTTATTTCTGAGCAAAGGCTCAAAGATACTGATAACGCTTAACCTTCTTTCCTCTTCTGTAAATGCCTGTTCCCTGAGAATTTGGGCAATGTTTTAAGTACAACTGTGCAGTCTGCTGGAGCTCCAGAGGCATCCAGCTGTTTTAAAATGATGACTGAAAAACGTTAACAATATATCTTATTAGAGAAATTCTCTGTGATACTGTTTGGGAGTGGATTTTGTATGCAAGAAGTGTCTTGGAGCAGGATAGAAGCTTTCCTGTTTTTTCTCCTCTATACTATTGTCTGTGTGGGAGATTGCTGTTGGAAGGCTGGTGGGAACTTGAGAGTTTGACTGAAGGCCAAAAAGTTGCACAATTATACTCAGGAGTTTTGTACAGTTTCCATTGGAATTTGGGCTGTGAGTTTATGATGGGAACCAGCAAACTTGCCTGCCTATCTTTTGATACGAATGTTTTGGAATATCTAATTTGAAAAGTTAAAATATGCCTAGGATTAAGAGGAGATGGAAATACATTCCTGGATTTGGCCCCCATGCAAGGAATTAATTACAGAAAAGAATCCTTTGCATCAACAGCTGTCACCATGTCTGTTTACATCTAGGACTGCTGTTTGTTGCCATTCAGGGGTACTTTCAAACTGTTTCACACTGTTGTGTTGATTAAGATGATGTTTTCATTAGTTTCAGCTCATGCATTTTAATCCAGATTTTTGAAGAAAGTGATTTTAGCAGATAATGGAACGTGGGCAGCACGGTGAAGGCTACAGGGAGCTCATTACCCTTTTCTAAATTCATCAGTCATTAATTCCACTTCAAGCTTCCCTGTTGCTATAATGTACATTGTCAGTGACTTCATTTTTAATATTCAACAACATGCCACTTTCCATACCCAATATAAAGGTAGAATGCAATTATTAGCAGAATTAGAGTACTTCAAAAAGTTTAAATAAGTGGGAAAAGGCTCCCTGAGGGGGGTGTGCTTGAGAGTGTTTGAAACAGCAACACAAATAACCTTGTAATAGTGAAGAAAAAGAGAAGAAAGGGAATGATGTGGAACTTGCTTTCTGTTGTATCAAGAAGTCACAGAGTGAGTAAGATTGGAAGGGACCTCTGGAGATTTCCAGCCCAGGCCCCTGCTTTGAGGTGGGCTGACTTCATTGTTGCTCAGGACCATGTATAGTTTTGTTTTGAGCATCTCCAAGAATGGAGATTACCCTTGCGGAGAAAAACTTTTCTTTATATCTGTTAGGACTTTTTTTCTTGTGGCAACTAGCATCTTCCACCCTTTGTTCTGTTGCTGTGCACCCCTGAGACGAGTTTGATTCTGTCTTCTCTCTGTAATATCCACTCCCTCATCACTGAGTAGTTACAGGCAATAAGATTCCCTCCAGATCCTCTCTCTTTTGCAGGCTGAGCCAAACCAGACTTTTCAGCCTCTTGTGGTACTTCATGTGCTCCAGTCCCTGGAGCATCATGGTGGCCATCTGCTGTGCTAACTCTGGTATGTCTGTGCCATTCTTCTGTATAAGAGGATCAAGTGGGATACAGTACTCCATATGCTGTCTTACAAGTGCCAAGCAGAGAGAAAAATATTCACTTCCTTTGACTTGCTGTCTGTGTGTTTGCTTTTATTTGCTGCAGGGATTTACTGCTCACTTGTGTTCAACTGGCTGTCCACCAGAACCCATGGGTCCTTACCTTTAGAGATGCTTTCCAGCTGGTTGAACTCAAGTTTGTGTCCATAGTGCAAGCCCTTCCCCACTGTTTACAAGGCTTTGTATTTGCTGAACTCCTGGAAATTTTTGCCAGCTCATTTCTCCCACCTCTTCAGTCCTCTCAAATGGCAGCCTTGCTCTCTAGAGTATTGGCTTCTTCCCCTTTTGGTATTATCTGCAGAATTGCTGATTGGAGTCCTTGCTGTTGGCCAGGTTGATAATACAACTTTTAAACACTACTGGCTCCAGTACCAAACCCTGATTAATACCATGAGTAACTGCCTTCCAGCTGTGCTTTTAAAGACTTACCTCTAACTCCCTGTGCCTAGCAATTAAGATAGTCATCCACTTACCTTTTAGGCAGTCAATCTGGTCCGCATCTCACCAATTTGTTTATAAGGATACTAGGGATACACTGACAACATCTTTTTCAAATAATCAGGAACCTCCGAGGTCTTTCAAAGGTGAGAGGCAGAACATTGATAATGACATCAGTCAGCACCTTTGGATCTTGCCGGATCTTTGGATATAATAGTCACTAACTAGATCTTCTTCTATCATGACTTCATCCCCCAGACTCGTCTCCAAGCACAGGGATGTGAGAAGACATTGCCAGTAAAGACTAAGGCAATGAAAGTCATTTCTATGTGGATAATCAGTACTGTCCATACCCAGATACATTTATACTGGTGTACTCATGACCTTATAACTACCCTTGTAGTGCATACACAAGAACCTAAGGGCACACGTAAAAAACAAACAAAAACAACCCTGTCTCCTTGAAACACTGCAAATGGACAACACATAGTAAGGCCCTCACTTGGGATCAGGCAGTTTCCCTAGAATGAATTAGGCCTAACTGGTTTATGACTGGGCTATGCTTTAAAATGTTACAACTTGTTCAGATTTAGAATTGTAGAGTCCCACTAGAGAACTGAAATGAAGGCTACTTGTAAGTCAGCACTCAAGCAGATGTGTGCAGGGAAAGGTATGTAAGAGAACTACCAACTATTAGAAAAGCTGAAGTATAATCCTGACGCAGTCCTATAATTCATAGAGCATATTAGGCACTGAAATTCTTATTCCTCATTTCCTTGACAAATGATGCACCAAGAGCAGAAAATAGCTATTATGAATCTTATCTCAAAACTGCGCTTGCAACAGTAATAAGGAATGATGTAAATATAACTCTTGTTATGGAGGACTAAAGAGGATGGCTCGGACTACAGGAGCGGTATGCAGGTAGTGTAGAACTTTGCTATGAAATAGCACTTCAATCACAGGTATCTATAATTTTTTTGCACACTTTAATGACTATGGTTGTTGTGTGATACTCAAGTGGCAGGAAAAAATTTATCTGGCCTTTACTTTTGGCCATTATAGATAATTTTACATAAATAAATGAAAGAAATTTGGTATGGAAATAAGGCTATAAAACGCTTGCTTACAAGCACTGTGTTCTGGCTGTGCTTAGTTCTGTTCCTCCTTACTTGAGTGTGGACTCTTGCAGAAAGCACATCACACAGAAATCATGGGAAAAGGAAGATTTTGCTCTTAGAGAACTCTTTTGCTTCTTATTTTCTCTGCCTTTTGAACCCAATTTGTATTTTCTAAGTAAAATGTTACTAACCTAAATAAGCTGTAATTAATCCAATAACTGGCATAACCTTCCAGTTGTCTTTCATGCAGCTCTGAAGTGCCTCATTCCCTTAGGAGGGAGTAGAGTCTTTCTAAGTATTGCAGTCCTCTGTGGTAATGGGTTGTCTAGCTTGTCAGAGCAGGGATTATCTTGCCCGTTACTTTTGAAAGGGCAGTTATCTGTCTTTTCACTTGTTTCTCTCCAATTCTGAGGACTCCTAAAAGCTAGGTATCCTTATAGGTCTTGTCTTCATCTCTGATTATTGGCTGTGATTGAAAAAGATTCGTACTGGAAGCATGATAGCTTTGGCTGACACTGTCCATTTGCCAAGTTCTCACCTTTTTCTTTAAAATAGGAAAATATTATTATTATCTTTCCCTGAGGATAACATGGCTCTTGCCTGATAATAAGATTTGGTTTTCTGTGCTTTAAGACCTTTGCTTCAGTCAATCCTAATGTTTGTTGTGGCTCATATGTCTATGCCATTAGTGTGCCCTTCCATGTTTCTCAGATGGATAATGTCTGGCACACTGTCCAGTGGAATTCCTTAGGAGATATTTGTATTCTGGGCTACATACAGGACAAGTTGTTGGTGAAACTTAGCAGCTCTTAGTATGTTTAATTTGGCTTTTTTTAGGTGACTTCAAAACTCTTGGATTTACTCTTTCCCTGTGTATTTATGGGCATATCATTTCCCCATCCCTTCAGTGAAGCCTCTTTGGACATGTTCTTTAGAAGGTAAGTGTACTGTAGCCTTCTACTCTTTTTAGCTATATGTGTTTTTCCCTCTGCATCCAGATGGAATATTTTGTGTGTCATACTGAAATGCTTCTGAATTAAGAAAATCTCTTTAAGAATAGTGCTAAAAGAATCTTTTCTGTGGTTTAAAACGTCTCACTGTATTCCTGCTGTGTTGCTAGCATTGCTTCCTGCTTTCCATCCTTTGCAGATAACATCAGACACATCTTTGTTGCATTTGCTTCCTAATTTTGCTTACAGAAGCTTGTATCTATATATTCTGGAACTTCCTCTATCAATCTGCGTAACTGTTTCTTTTGCTACTAAATATATGTGTATCTGAATATATGTTGACTTCAGTGGTGTTAAATCCACCCCAGTAGATCTTATGAACTTGCTTTGTAATAGCTATAAACTGTCTGTTTTTTAATAAGAAAGTCTTTTATGACCTCATTTTCAGAGGCAACGGTCCTTAAATTTGTCTCTTCATTCTGTTTCCTTCTTACTGCAATTTTTAAAGTAAGTAATACACAGTGCTCTAGACTTGCATTTCCATTTTTGATGTTCTGTGTTAATTTTTGTGGAATACAGCATATTCACACAACAAAAAAGTAGATGGTACTTCCTTCAATCAACTGTCTTGTGAAGAAACATTTTGCAGGGATATGATGAAAGCAGTGAGTGAAATTCTACTTTTCTTGTCCTTAAAATCCATGAAGACCTTGTCTTCAAAATGCCTTCAGCATTTTGGTGCATCAGAGTACTGTTTTTCACAACTGCAGATGAGTTGTAAATGAAACATACAGATTCTTAAGTATCTTTGAGATCTGAGTATCTCCAAAAATTATATTCTATATGGCCAGGGCTTCTTCCAGTCCAGAACTGAATGTTCTTAGAGCAAATACTTTTTATTTTACCTCTGTCTATCTCATGTCCTTTCATACTCCAGCTGCTAGATCATCCTGTCCCTCTTCAGCAGCTGATATTTACACCGAATGCTGAAATCAGTTGATCTGTGGAGGTCAGCCATGTGCAGACAGCTTTCAATTTCAGTGATCCATTCAGGTTTCCTGTATCACAGAGCTTCTATTCTCTTTATTGAACATTTCTGTTCTGCAGGTCAGGGTGATCATAAGGCTGCTGGAGAGAGGCAAGGATAAGGGAAACAAGGGCACAGCTGATGCTGTTGTCAGCCCACTCAGTCTGGGGTCAGTGTTCAGGAAGCGGAAATTTGCATGTTGGAAATAAACACATGCCTCCATACCTGGAGACCTCTGTTTTCCTTAGCTAGGAGTGATTGTCTACAGGTTTATAAGCAAAAATTGAGGTTAGACGAAATCTTTGATTTGTAATTTAATCAGCCCTAGAGCTAGCATAAACAATGTTGATCTGGATGGGCATAAAAACTAGGCAGGGTTGTTCTACAAGAAGTCATAAGACCAGGCAGCTATATAACACAGAAAGTACATGGTTTAGTGGGGAAATATTGGTGGTGTGTGGACAGTTGGAATAGATGATCATGGAGGCCTTTTCCAACCTTGGTGATTCTATGAATTGTAAAGAATAAACAGAAGGAGCTGGAAGTTGTAATACAAATTGTTGTTTGTCGCATATCTGTTACAAGGAAAATGTTTTAGATACCCCTTTGCTTGAAACACTGAATGCACTTTGCATTGAAACAGTGAATGCACTGTTGATGTACTTTACTGAAGTAGGACGATCTTTGATTAGATGCTGATCAATATAAAGAAACAGTTTGCTGAGCACTGTCTAGCCAAATGGCAGGTTGGGTGAGAATGTTCATGAAATGATACGTTCATGATCTGTAGGACTTGAATAGCACATAGCAAAACAGTGACAATGAATTTCAAGTGGAAAGACTTCAATAAATCTGTAGGTGTTGCCCGGGAGGCAAGCCTAATGGAGTAGGAAATTTAAGAATGCTGGCAGTTCCTTAAAGGAGAATATTAATAAGGCTCTCTCTCATTGTAAAGTAGAGATAAGAAGTCAGTAAGATAAGAGTTTGGCTAAATTATGAGCTTTTTATTGACTTCAAGCACAGGAAGAAAGTATAGAGAAAGTAGAAACTAGGTCGGACTGCTAAGAAGGAGAATAAAGGCGTTGCAAGAGCTCTCAAACCAAATCAAAAAGGCCAACATAAAAAGAAAGAGGAAATGGTAAGGTGCATTTGTTATGATCAGTTCAAATGTTGCTACTTAATACATAGAAGTTTTGGAAAAACCTGCAGCAATGAATGCTTTATTCTGTTTTGTTCTTCACTTGCAATCAGGATAGCACTATGAATATCAGTGCCCAAAGGAGTGAGAAGCCATGTTAGAGCAGGAGAGGAATGCATCAGAGGGAGTCTTCAAATATTCGGGGATATGCAAAGATTTAGTCAGTGCAGTACTACCAGCCCTTAATGTTTTTCTTCTGAGTGTGATTGGAGATTATATACCTAGTTGGTGCATGGGTGCTAATGAGTAATGGTCTAGAGGAAATGACTGTAGACTGACCAATATTCTGAGAACAGTGTAGTATATTAAGATTTCATATTGGAAAGTAGGATATTGTCAGTGAGGTTTTTCAAGGGTCTGCTCTGATTTTGGCTCTGCCCATTGTTTTGGTTAGTGATGTGCATGATGGTGAGGATACAGAGATAACAACCACTATAAGTACAGTAATGCAGATCATAGTTTAATCTTGACAGAATGGGGGTATGATATAAAAAAAATGAGAGTATTAATAAGCAGTGACTATATGTTTATGTATGAATGGTGATGTATATGAATATAAGTTGAAAATGAAACTCTTTGGACATTCACAGATGAGTGAATAGGTGACAGTGAATTGCAAACAAGACACAAGTGAATAATACAAGACTGATAAACCACTTAGTGTGCTTGGGGAGTGTGAATGGGAGCACAGCCTGCAATGTACAGTACTTAATCTTTCCACTTAGCAATAGGATAGCCTTAGTAGAATTGTACACAGATTTGGATATCACCTTTTGGGAAAGGGGGATGATCATGCTCTAGCTGAGAACAGCTACAAATTTGACCTACAAGAAAAGATTGAAATAGTTGCTAAGAAAAGTTCAAGAAGGTTAAGGAATGAATGCAGAAGAGAACAGAAAATCTTCCTTATTTATTTTTTTTCTTTTTTCCCCAAATTTTTCCTATTTAAATGAGAAAGAGAATGTCATCTCTAAAACCATTTTTGAAAATGGAAAAGAGAAAAGGTGCTTTACAAGTTAGAAGACATGCAAGCTGAGCTGTGGAGACTCCATCAATTTCCATCAGCTGATTTAAGAGTAGTTTTGACAAACATACATCAGAATGCCAGTGGGGCTCCTGCATTAGGCAAGGAGACTGATGGACCAGTCAGTGACCTCTTGGATTTCTTCCAGCCTAATCTTTTATGATGTGAGTAAATAAGGTTTTTATTTACTAGTTGGAGGCAGTTACCCTTCTTCATACTAACACCATATTGTCTTGTGAAAAGGACAACATCAGGATGAATAGTAATACTACTCACAGCAGTCATCTGTTGTTGCCCTGTCTTTAATTCCAGCCACTTTGTCTCTGAAAATAGCGATAATACCACAGGGCATAGCTGACTGCTCTGGTTATACAGACATCTAGTGAAATTCATAAACAAGCAAGTCTGTGACTGAAAACAGCTCAACTCTAGAGAATACTCGTGGTATATATTGCTTTCTCTGTAGCAATCACTTCACAACTGACTGACAAGCAGAAAAATGACTTTATGCTCATAATATAGAAAAACTGCCCACATTATTAAATGAAATCAGTTTTATCAGCTTTTGAGATTTTTTCAGTACTGAATAGATCTGAAAGAACATCTTGGGCAAGATATGATGGCAAAAGATGGGTGTTGGCCTGGGTGTTAGAAGAAACACGTTTGTCATCTCACATCTACTAATTGCAGAGGGAGCATAGATGTTTCTGTTAGATTCTGAAATGGCTTATGTTAAAAAAAGAACTTGATATGTTCAGTGGCACTGAAACCCTCCATGGGGGCAGTATGTTTCAGTGTTGTTCTCTAAAACATTTGTAGATAGAGTTTCCTAGAAAGAAATGCTGCTGTAGATTACCTAATACAGATGAACTGGAAGCCTTCAAACACTGACAACTAATCAGCTTATAAGGAAACAAGGAAAAAAGAGAAAAGCTTGTTCCTAATTGTTTTCATGAGCAGTGAATATTTCTAATATCTGGGATGATATTCTCAGGACAAAAGCATCTAGTTTCAGTGCTTGGTATTGTGACACATCTTGCTTTGTACAGAGAATGTAGCTGTATTCAGTTCAGAATGCAAACTTGAATACACTAGGAGTGTGTAATCAAATGTTTTTGTATTTTAATATTTATTATTACTTGTGGGAAGGTATGAATAATGCAACATGTGAGAATACATTTAACACTGCTGTTAAAGAAAATCCATTTTTTAAAATCTCAGGATTTAATGAATGCAGGGATGGGTTATTCCTTGCAGTCATTATTTTGAAGATTATGCCAGGTTATTAGATTTGATTAAAGGATTTTACGCTTGGCTTGCTTGAGAGTTGAGGATTAAGCAATAAGGAGCTTTCTCCTGTGCTTTATCTCTGAGCATATCATTTTGGTAGTGCAGGGCTCTGATTACTTACTGATTTTTGTAAAACATACAGATTTTGTTCATTTACAGCTTCTTAGATCAGTCTGAACTATTAAGCCTGCTAGATAATATCCTGGCTGACAAGCTCTATTATGGCTAGGTTATCTCCTGTTGGCCTGAGTAACGTATGTCCTTAGTCATTACAGAGCACTCTCTGTGAAGCTTGTGTAGTCTTCGTAAGGACTTCAGGAACCGTAGGGATTTAACTCTCCTTCCAATTAGCGACTACGCAGAAATTTTGGGGATCAGAAGTTTTTTATTTACCTAATATGAAGGATTTAACATTCTACAACTCCACACAGAGATATGGAGAGATAACACCCCAGGCTTGGCTCTGTTAACTTTCTGCCATTCTGTGAAACTATTTACAATCTACATTAGCACAAGACCAAGCTTCACCTGATGCTATTTTCTAAAGATCATGTGGATGAGGAGAGGAAGAGTCCAGTTGCTCACTTTGTTGTTACAGTGCTTTCCAGGCTAAGAACAAACACATTTTTGCTACATGGGAACAATGGTTGTGAGTACAGGTCTTTGTGCCCCCTTTCTAACACAGTACAGAGGTGTCCAGAAGACGTGAACAGAGTGAGAATATTACTATGAATTACCTTACTGAGGAGGGAAAAACATCCCTCTTGTGGTCCTGTTTCCCACTTACTGTCAATAGTGGTTGTAAGAGGTCTTCTCCAGGGCAGGGGGTATGCCCAGCTGTTGGGATCTATGCAAAGTGGTCTCTATAGCAGGGATGTCCAGGTACAAACGCTGTTACTGACATCCCTCATGGTTAAAACTGCAGTGGTTTCAGTAGGTGCTCTGCTGAAGACATCTCATGTCTTCTCAGATACTCTGTCAAACACAGTGTCTAATTCAGGGATGTGGGATATGTTTTGTGTTGATCTTAAAAGCTGCTGGACAGTTCTCGGGTAAATATGGATTTTGTCCATGGCAAATGACATCCCCTTCAAGATTAGAGTTTGTGGTTCCTGAACACTTTCTTGCATTTGCCCTTCAGCTCGTTTCCAGTGGTGGGATGGATGAATGGAGGACTTTGGAGTTTAGAAGAAAGCAAAACCTCTGTTTCTTCAAATTAAGCTCCCACAGACAGTTTCCTGACAGAATTAGCCCAGATGGTTGCCCAATATAATTTTCTGGTACAGTAAGACCCTGCATAGTTACAGATCCCTTGGTATGTTCTCTTAAATGTGTGGTTAGGTGCTGACTTCAGTGTTAAATTAAGTGTACAGAAGCAGATAAATACAGATGCTGAGCTTTCACAACTGTTAATGCATTTAATTGTTTCTGTCCCATCTGACTTGATGTTCTTACTTGAGTTTTTTTTTTTTTTTTTTTTTTTTTTTTCTAGCTTTGACCTCTTTTCTATATCAAAGAGCTAGAGAACAGATACTTTGTTCAGGTTCTTTGACTTTTTATTCCCTGAGGTCAGTTCCTAACATATTCAGCCTATTAATTGTGTGTTGCATTGTGCTTGGCTTATCTACCTTCAAACAACTCTTGCAGAAATAGCAGTTTAGTCTTGCTCCTGGTACTGGTGCTAGTTCTCATTTAAAAGTACTTAAATCCAGATTCAGCAGAAAACTAGCCCTTCTGGGAGTGCAGAGAAAGCTCTGGGCTGCACAGCTAGGATCAGCTTATAATATGTGAGGACTTACAGGGGATGCAGAGAGATAGGTAACAGTAATTTACAGGAACATCAGTGTAGAGACCTAGAAGTGATCCAAGAGATTTCTCATGCTGTTAATCAGGGATTATACATCTTCCATTGCTTTCCTTTCCTTTCCTTGCCAGGGTTCTTGAACTTGTTCACAAATCAGCATTAGTAGTGATATTTTGGACAGGTTAGATGGTTCAAGGGTGCACATTTCAATGGGAGCAAAATGCATTGCTCAGATGTCAGATGCTTAATTGTCCTTTTCTAAGTTTGAGAGAGACCTGAGTAACCTGAGAGAACACTGAAGGAACTACAGTGGCTGATAATGTCTGAGTGATGTGCTTTACTGGTATAGTAGTGAGGAGCTGATGGTTGGACTAGATATCCTTAGTGGACTTTTCCAGCATTCATGATTCTATAATTCAGAAACCCTTCCTAGCTGAAATACATAATACTTACTTTCTTTTTCTTTTTTTCCTTTTTTTTTTTTTCCTTCTGGTAGTATTTTAATCAACCAATTAACTTTATTAAAATATGAGTTGTATTCAGAGATTAAATGCCTTTCACCTGAATCAACTTTATCCAGAACCATTTTATTAGTGATCTTAGACCTTCGATCAAGAGTAATGATAGTAAATCATTAATATATATTCTGCCATGTCAAAAATTAAATCTGTGCCATAGTGTCTTTTACTGTTTTATAGCTATTATGTGAAGCCCCTTGGGATGTTCTCATAAAAAGTGCCCCATAAATTTTATATAGCCTCGTACTGCATTATATTTTACTGCAATATTCCAGGTTTCAAAAAACCTCCAGGGCATCTCTTTTTTTTTTTTTTTTTTTCTTTTCTTGAAAGGTCTCCATGCAAGAAAGACATCAAAATTTGTTTTGGCAATTTCTAGTGAGCACACTTACAGTTTGCAATTGTCATCTCCATTCTCAGTGACGTATTGCCGTCTGCCATTTTGAATGGAAAAAACATCTCTCAGAACGACACTAAGGGAGATGGATCCCCCTTATTCTTGCAGCTCTCTTTTTGTATGTATTTCTTCCATCTCTGATTATATATCAACTGGTTTATCTTTGCCTGTTTTGCCTTCCCACTGAGCATTACTGCGCCTTCCTGCAGCTTAAGAAGGCAGACATCTAAATTAGTGAGACACTGGCAAAGGTTGCACAGAGAGGTGGTGGATGGCCTTATCCCTGGAGACACTGCAGGTCAGGCTGGACGGGGCTTCGAGCGCCTGATTGAGCTGCACATGTTCATTGTAGGGGGATTGGACTAAATGACCTTTAAGGGTCCCTTCCCACTCAAATGATTCTATGATACAGGGGAAGACAGAGGCAAACACTGGGTATGATCTGAATTTCCCCAGTCTCATATGATTGCCCTTGGAGAAAAGGAAGGCAATGCTGGAGTGACTTCCAAGCTTAGGAACATCGTCCCATATCTTCCTCTGGTAAGAACAAGCAAAGAGATGCTGATTGCTCCAATGTTCTGAGGGTTTGTAGATCCTAAGGAGGAGAGGAAGGATGGTCTTGTGGATGTTAGCTGGAAACTTAGTCCATGGGATTATTTTTCATATCTGTCAAAAAAAAGACCAATATTGAGATAATACTGGAAGAAAATGAATTTGCAAATACATTTTGGCAGCTCAATGATGCAAAGCCTCCGTGAGCTTTTAGTATGGAGATGCTACAATGTTCTGGGGGTGCTTAATGATTAAAAAAACAAAAAATAGAAATGGCCATATGGAAGAGTTCCTGGAACAGCCATCTTCTCATGGCAAGCATACAAAGCCCAGGGCAGCAGTACCTGAAGGAAAGGGGGCTCTTCAGGAAAGCAGTTCTGCTGCTGTCTGTGATCCCTGGATTCCAGAAACAGCAGCTGCTCCTGTTGCAAACTCAATCAGGTGGGAATGCAGAAACCTCAAAGAAAGCTTAAAATAGCTTTCTGCAAATGGTGGGAAATAGTGTTGAACTTCCTCTATACTGTGAGCACTCTTCTGCATGATATCAGCTCTTTCTTAATGTGAAAATGAGTTTGTCACTACCACTCTCCTTGAGGATTGAAATTAGCAATTGTTGGAATTAACTGGGGGCAGAAAGGCAGAGGAGATGCATTCCAGGTCTTTCAATTTCTCCAAGAGCCACTGTTGCTTTTTGTTTAAAGCTTAACTTGCTGATATTCCTACTTATCAATTAAAATGCCACCCTATTTTCCAAGATGTAAGATCATGGAGAATTCTTAAGGAAAAACAGACATTCAAAAGCGTTTCATGAATTTTTGAGCTCCTGATGCTTCTGAGATCTTGTCACTTTGCTTCAGTTATTTTTCTGGCAGAACCAGAGACGTGTGCAGCGGGGTGATTGGAGCTGAATGATTTTTGAGGTCTCTTCCAACCCAAGCCATTCTTATAATTCCATGTCCCAGATAACCCTATCCATCTCAGTCCTGAAGGACCTCTCAGAGCCCTCTTAGCAAATTGCTTGAGAATTAATCTCTCAAGCTTTGCCTTTTCAATGATGCCCCTTTCCACATCTGCTAAAGCTATGATCTAATTCAAAGAGTGAATTAAATTGGGAAAGGATAAATGTTTTTGATACACACATGCTTCTTGTAATTTTGCCTCCTGAATTTTTCTCATGGCTTCTGGTTCTGCTGTTGTATTAGGTATGCTGCCTTTCCTAATGCATCCATAAGCCCATTTACAGTCATGCTATTTGTTCTGCTCGATTCTGTTCATCATTATTTTCCATCCTTGTCAGCAATTTTAATCAGAGTGAAATCAGATTAGAACTATTTAAATATGCTAATATGGTGACAGGCTATTGAATGGCTTCTTATAAATGATTCAAAATCAAACATAGCTTCCTGTGCCTCGCACAGCTGCACCTTATTAGCTTTGATATTTCTGCTTGTCAAATACATTATATTGCTACTTTCTTTTCAGTCTGACTCACCTTTCTCATTGCCTTAGGTTTATTTCATATATTTCCCAGATCGCATTCCTGTTTTTCTCATCACAAAGATAGCTTTGTAAAACTGCACCACAAATTGTACCTAATTGCTTTTCTTATGCATCATAACCTACCAGAAAAGCAGGTGATTGGCTATGAACAGTTGAACAATAACTGAGAGACTTAAATTGGGAATCCTTGGCATCTGTTCTACAGCCAGCAAGATGGGAGGTTTCTATTCAAACTTTAGAAACTACCAACTAGCAAGATGTAAGGATGTAAGGGAAGCACAGAGCTGCCAAATCTCCCAGTGAGGTATTTCAGCACTATGAAATAGTTACAGAGTCCATTTTATTGCCCAGCTTAGTTTGGTCAGCTAGAAGTATGACTTCATCTCATGTTCCTGACTAAGCTAATTATGGGAGCAAAACATTGTGCATTAGCATTCTCCAGTGGAAGCCTAAATGGAAGAGACAGCCCTAATCCCAATAGAGAAACTGGCCTGTTTTGTAATTCTGGCAGAGTCAGAGGGAGTGGGAATAGATAAACAGAGTGTCTGTTTTGTGCTTGCAGCAGAATTGCTTGTCCTACATGGGATGATGTGGGGGATGCAGAGGGGCCTCTCAACAGTCTTCAAGGAGGCACTGTTTTTGCAGGTGTACAAAGTGGGTTACTGAAAGAAACGTTTGGAAATCTGTAACAGGAAAATTGCAAATATTGGATTTTTTTTGTGTGTCGAAATTGCAATGTTTAAAGAAAAGTGATTTGTCAAATCCCAGAGGAAAAGTTTTGGTTTTTTTTTCCCCAGGTATTAGCACTTCTGAAAAAGTAAAGAGCTCGTAATGTTAAGTATCACTGCCTTTTTGTTAAACCTGTATGACCCTTGGTTTACTGTCACACACACTATTGCAAACCCATGTGTTAGGTTTGGAAATGTATATGGAAGTCCTTGTTTGCAGAGACTTGAAATAATTCATGCATGTTGTGGTCAGAGGTGGTTAAATCTCAGCTGAAGTGTTACACACATTTTTCTGAGATATGAAAATGATGAACAATCTAAGGGATCATGGAAGATGGACTATAGAAGGAGAGGCCTGGGAAACATTAACCAAATCTTCTGAAAATAGGGAGTATGAATTCCACCATCTCTTGGAGATGATCAAGAAGTAATTGGCATAACCCACAGGAACTGAGATGCAGGTTAGGAAGACATACTTTCAGGTTAGGAAAAAGTCATCTTGGAAGAGTTCTGGAGCTTGGAACTAGCTGATCTTTAAGATCTGCTCCAACCTAAGCTATTCTATGATTCTATGTAATGTGCAGCATATGTCACTGAATATATTTGACCTGTGCTCACCTGAGTGTTCCTTGGGAACACTCCTTAAGGTGAAGCAGGTCTTCAGCTGGATAGGTTTATATAGCCTATAGATTTGTCAGAGTCCCCTGTTCTGATCACTGTATTAAAGGATGTAATTCTAAAATAGACTCCCCAGGGGAGGTGGTCGAGTCACCATCCTTGGATGTGTTTAAAAAACATTTAGATGTGGTACTCAGGAACACAATTTAGCAAAGGGTTGTTAGAGTTAGGGTAGTATGGTTGGGTTGCAGTTGGACTTGATGATCTTAAAGTCTTTTTCAACCTGAGCAATTCTATGATTCTATAACAAATCACAATGACTTATTTCAAATAAAACGCTACTTTAAAAAGTGAAAATCTTCTTCCAATCAATTCCTGATTCAAGGTTCTGGATAAATGAATGGCAGCAGTATTCCACAATAAATGTGGAAAATATTGGACAGAGTAAATAACATATCTAACCCTTTTCTAAATAGCTTACCACTTTTTATGTTTCACATAAAAACAAATATTATAAAACTGGAGTGTTTTGCACCTCCTGAAAAATATTAAGTCCCTCTTCACTCAAGCAAAAATGTCTCTTACTGTCATGTACATCAAATGCAGTCTCCTTGAAGGTGGTCTCAGACAGAGACTGACCTTTGGCAGCAAGAAGGGCATGTATTGAAGGAACCTTATGATGCTTCATTGGGTTGCATCATTGTTGCATGAGAAAAAAAAAAAAAAAAGAAAAAAAAGAAAAAAGAGAGGTAATCCAAATCAATCTCTTACAGGGATTTACAGACCCAGGTAATGAATCATACATGTTATGCAGGTATGGGAATAGTCTTGATGGCATTGCTATTGCTCATGAAATCAGGAACTTGTTTAGTGTGAAGTGTGGATGTAAAACTGGACAAAAAACTTGGCCATTTTCTACAATATACAAACAAATATACATTGCAAGGATACAAGATTTTCATCTGCATTAAAAAGCTAACAGAAACATATCAGTGTACAGAAACAATAAATAAATGTCATTAATGCCTTAGTGAGCACTTCAAATAAGAAATCTCTGACAAAAAAACACACCTGCAAGCTAGTGGGTAATGTGAAGTGTCACTGCTTTAGCTAATGGAGCTCTCAGTACACAAAAGGTTGAAGCCACACAGTTTATTTAAAATGTTAAATAGTTCAAGACCTAAAAAGCTGAGCTGAGCTGAACTTGCTGCAAAGAAAAGATTTCAAAGAGAGATGGTAGGAATCGTCTGGCCTGAGTCCTATTACATCCCCCAATCCAGGGCAAGATTCTGTTCTAGAGTATGTTTCCTAATGCTTGTCCGTACATTATTTGTGATTGAAAGGGACAGATCTGAAGATATAAAATCATCAAGGTTGGCAAAGACTGCTAAGATCATCTGATCCAACCACCAACCCATTACCTCCATGCCCACTAGCCATGTCCCTCAGTGCTACTTGCACATTGTTTCAAAACAGCTTTGAATCAATGCGAAAATAGTTGGGCACTGAAGTGCTTTTATTCCTTCCATGCATATAATCTTACTGAGTTGGATCATCCAGAAGATGATTATTCTTTTATTCTGTAGTATTCTAAGATTTGAGTGGGAGAAAAGCTGTATTTCAAAACCTGCCAGAAATCATAGGGTAAATGGACTTGGCATTCCTTCTGCTAGCTTTTTGCTGAAAAAATCCTGAAAGCTTCAGCTTTGATTTGTGGAATTTTCTATTTCATTTTCATGTATTTATATTCAAACTTGCAATTTTAGTAACACAAACTAATGATATATATTTTTTTCTTTTCCTCTTGTATGTCCAAAAGATCGAACTGAAGGGACCAGCCATGAAATTCAGCACTGGTTTAAATTTTTTGTCTATAAAATATCTGTTTTTCTGAGATCGGTTTTATATATCTTTTTTTTCTTTTTTTTTTTTTTAAGTGAAAATAAATAAGAAATGATAGGAAGAATGTAGTTCCAGAGCCATGACTCAGCATTAAGTATTTTCCCTGGCACCATTACTAATAGAGTTCAGCTAATCACTTGGAAGTGTTTTCACTCCCTTTTACTCAATTCATTTTTCATTTTTATTTCTATTTTATTCTCTTTGTAACCATGAAAGTCTGGTTTTAGCATGATCCATTTAAAAAACATTTTAATCTGATTATACAGCTCAGGGAATTAACACAGTGAAGCGTGAGCAGAAGGACACTTTCTGACTTTTTGTTGGGTGGGAGATTTTTTTTCAGGTGGGATTTTTATTTTTGTAAAGAAAACGAATGAAATGAAAATTCTGGGGAAGAATGTATGAGAGGAGAGGATTAAGCGTGTGGTTGAAATGGATTAATAACAGGCAGGCACAGTAGCTGTGTGGGAGCTTATCAGCATCGCCTCCCTCTTTGAATGCAGGAAAGAGCCTGGATGCTGTAACTGTTCAGGTAGGGATCACTCCCTGGTACCCTAATGATTCATTTTTACTGGCTTTTATTTAAGCTATGGAACTGTGAGAAACTTCAGAAAGGAAGATAAGGGTAGTGCTGTCAAAAGTGATAAGAAACACAGGAGACCAGCCCAGTTTTTGATGTCATAAAGGCAATCTGAAGCTGATGTCTCATTGACTTTCAAGGAGAGTAAGATCTGAAGGATGGTGGTTGTTGGCTGAGGTGTTGCATTTATGTCTCTTTAACTGGAAACATGCTGGCAACTTAAGAGTGGCCAGTGAAAGACCGTGCAATCACAGAATGGCTTGGGTTGGAAAGGACCCTAGGAATCATCAAGTTCCAACCCCCCCACCACAGGCAGGGCCACCAACTTCCACATTTAATACTAGACCAGGCTGCCCAGGGCCCCATCCAACCTGGCCTTGAACACCTCCAGGGATGGGGCATCCACAGCCTCTCTGAGCAGCCTGTTGCAGCACCTCACCTCTATCACAGTAAAGGACTTCCCCCTGATTATCCAATCTAAACCATTCCTCCTTGAACCTAAAACCATTCCTCCTTGTCATATCACTATCTACCCTTGTAAAAAGTTGCTTCCCCTCTTGTTTATAATCCCTTTTTAAATACTGGAAGGCTACAGTGAGATCTCCTTGCAGCCTTCTCTTCTACAGGCTGAAAAGGCCCAGATCCTTCAGCCTCTCTTTGTAGGAGAGGTGCTCCAGCCCTCTGAGCACCTTCATGGCTCTCTGAAGGAATCAATCATTTCTCCCCAGGTGCAAGATTCTGCACGTGCTCTCGCTGAACCTCATCAGGTTCCTTTGTCTGACTCTCTGGTCTGTCCAGGTCCTGTTGAAAGGCAGCACAGCCTTCTGGTATGTCAGCCACTCCTCCCATAGATGTTTACAAGGATGATATCGCACAATAGAATAACACTACAGATAATGCTAGCAAGGTGAGAATAATCAGTTGTAACATGTGGAAGTTAAAATAATGGACATTTCCTTATAAATAATTTAGTAACTTCTACACAGTCTTATCCTAGTCATCCCAAAGAGCTGCTTTTTCTGTGCCACAATACATTTGCTTCAAGACACTTATGGTGTTGACGCTTCATGTTCATTTGTGATTTTTCACAATTGTTACCCCTGTGTCTGCACTAAAACTCACACCCTACGACAGAGATGTGGAAAACATACAGATTAACTGGAAGGTGATGGTGAGAACCCATCTCAAAGTCAGCTAACGTGTTCCCTAGTCTGGTTCAAATGTGAGGTGAGTAATTCAGCTTTGTTTCTCCCTCTGTAAGTCAGACTAACTTGTTACTGCTTGTGAGTTGCCTATTCAGATACAGAAAGTCTAGGAACATGTCTATGTCTTCAAATCTTCCTGTCAAAACCAGAAGCAAGACCAGTTTAGGTATGGCAAAGACAGAGAAATTAGTAAGTTCCATATGACAAAGATAAAAGATAAGGAAAAGAAAGTGGTAATAAGTTCATGGGTGTATCTGTGGGGCAAGAAGTTGCTCTGAACATAGAGGCAGCTTGAACGGAATCAGTGTGGTGAAGCTGCAGGAATTAATCAGAAATCTGTGGGGATGAAAACTGGCTGAAGTGAGCATAAAGGAAGCAGCAGGAAGAGATCATATTGTAGGCAGATTGATGTAGGACCTTGAAAGAAAAATGTGGGAGATGTGTAGTTGATCTAGTAGAAAAGAATACATGGATTCAGTTGGAGAAATAGTAGAAATGGGATTTATGGACCACTTCGGGCAAGACTGGGGCTTGCTGTGTGTCACTTCAGCCTGTCTTTTTTGCCCATACTGAAATATGGATCTGCTACTAATATAATGGAGACAGGACAGAGAACAGGGAAGATGTGTGCAGAGCAGCTGGGATAAGACTGATATAAGTGAGGGCAATGAAAAAGACACTAAAAGAACCGTTAAGATTTCTGAGCCAATTTATTGGCTATTTTTTATAAATCAAATACAGTCTCCATTTGATGGAGAAGAGAACCGTGCAAAACAATTATCTTTCCAGAAGAGGACTAAAAGCTCATGCAAAGGCAGAATTATATTGCAGCTGATCTGTCACAAGCCATTGAACTTACAGTGAAATATGAAAGTGTCATTTTTGGCCGGATTGGATTAGTGAACCAGCTGCATCTATTAGTTAAACTTAAGGCACTGTATGATAGTTACCACATGGAAAATAATGTGCTGTTATATAAAGTTATATGTGGTTGGCACTTTTGGTAGCTAATGGTTTTGAAACTTTTTGTTAAAGCAGAGGGAAGGACTATGAGTAGGATCAAGATTTCCTATGTGTATATAGTAACTTCAAAATGATTTAGAGATCACAAAGCAAACACTTTTCCCTTGGTAGGAAGTTCTTCCTGTCCTGTGCTGGATTCCTTCTCCATCACTGTGCCGTCTTAAATAGGATGGAAAATGCACGTGAAGTGAACAGACAGAGCTTGCGTTACAGCTCCATCACATTTTATCTTGTAGTGTCAATTTTCTGCCTGGGAGATAACAGAGGACACAAATTTTCAGTCATTTTGTTCAACTGGAGAAGAGTTTTTTGAAAACAATATTATGATCTGACATTGTTTCCATACAGATGGAGCAAAGCACTTTCATCCATTTATAAGAGATGTGTGTCCAGCTCTGTATCCAAATTTGCTGCCTTGGATGGCTTGTTGTAGTAGGGCAGGAAAAGCTGCCTTATGTGGGAAGGGTGGCCAATCTGTGTGGGATGGGTAACTGTAGTTATCACCTGTGGAAATCTTGTGGTCATTGTGTATGGCTCTGACTACCTATGGTTCCTGGAATTTCCATGATGATTAGGTTTGACGACCTGGCTTACTGTCTCATTAAATTATTAGCATAGTGAGAATTTATTGTATGTTTATATTTTAGAGGTATGCTGCTGTTCTCCATAGGAACTCTTTTTACAGCACAGACCATAACAAGAGCCTCATTAGTTTTCCTCTTGTTTCTGCTTTGTTTCAATATCAGATTCTCCCCTGTAATGTGTGGTTGAAAGCCCTGTAGTGGGATATTTATCAAATTCCAAAGCCTGCTTCTACTGGATCAAAAAAAGTAATAGAAAAATTAGCCTCACATCCAGACTAGAAGTGAAATTCAGTGTAAATGTTGAGTTTCAATGAATAGTTTGTGTGATGTTTGGGAAGGAGGTCTCAGCAAAGCTCACAACATGTGAGCACTGCATTTGCCCAATCTTACTACAATGCAGTTATGTGATTGCAATGCAAAACCAGTAGGAAGGAAGCAAGGAAATATCCAATCTTGTAAGTGTAGAGACATCCCTGTAGCTTGTGTTAAATGAATTGGAAATAAGAGGTGTCTTCTGGACTATGAGTATGAAGAAATATTAGCAATCACCTGGGCTGAGTGGTTTTGCAGTATCTCTGTCAGCATATCACAGTGAATCTTGAAATGGATACTTAATTACTTTGCTTACTTTCGAGTCTGAATGATTAATTTAGCAAACAGAATGACAATTCCCTTCTGGGGATCTGCAGAGAAGCAGCATGATTTCCTTTTCAAGTAGAGTTGGAGGCCAGCAGGTTATATGTCTTCTTTTTCCTGATAATGCCTGTTTGATCTATTTAATACAAAGTGATGCATGTGGAATTCATGATGCTGGGGGCCTGGGTGACCTCTGCCTTCTGATATTTCCACTGGATGTTGGAGATGCGACTGGGGTTGCAGCCTCGGGATACTGTTTGCTGCATCCTCCTCTGGAGCAAATGGTTTTGCTCGGAAGTTCTTCTATCACCCTTCATAATTTGGGCTGATTTTTTTTTTTTTCAACATTCAGTATATTACTCAGCCCTTACTCAACTCTCTCTCGAGATGGAAAGTCAAGCAGTCTTTTATCTCCTTTTGAGCTCATGTACACAACATATCTTCAAGTGCTTAGTTCCCTTTTGCTCTTCAGAGTTGGTTACTTTGATTTCTCTGTTGCTTTTAGTAGGTGGTAAAGTTAAGTTCTCTTCCAGAAGCCTACTTTAGAGTCCTCTTTCCTTCTGCCTTTGTCATGGGGCTTTGCTCTCCTGTAACACCACCTTTGTGGAGATGCTCTCTGGGTCAGACTGTTGGGTCTACTGCCTCTTCCCATGAACCACAACCTCCTTTCTCTCCATCTCTGCTGACTGACTCAGGGACCCTGGACTGTTATGAATTTTGAAGTAGACTGAATGCTGTCACCCTCTAGCTCTTATAAACTGATTTACATAACAATGTTAATTTGGGGAAGCTGCTTTTTTTTCTTTGCTTTCATCCTTTCCTCAGTATTACTGGAACCTTTAGAAAATCTGCTTCTTGGTATAGAAATTATAAGCACTTACATGGCACTTAAATTCCAAGAGTAACAATGAAAGTAGTTGTGTTTCAGACACTTGTGATGGTAAGTTCTGCACTTAGCATAGAAATAAGGATGCAGTAATGTGTATGTGTTACCCCTCCGGTAGGAGTGAAGGATGTCAGAGTGCACTTGGGCAGAAAGGGTTTCAAATCTCAGCCTTTTCTGATTGTTAACAGCATTTTCTTGTCCTTGTCATCCTGGTAGAATGAGGGCAGAATTTATCTCTTCAGGCGTTCAGCTTCACAGATACAACCATTTCTACCTGCAGCCTGTGATGTGAGTTGCTGGAAACTACAGAACCATTGCCAAAATCTTTCTAATCAGTCTTCTACAGAGGAGATATTATAAACAGTTCGTTTCCCAGACATGTAGAGTAGTGGAAGTAGTGCTTTCTAATTAGAGATGGAATTACCACTCAGGTAGCCAGACAGACATTAAGCTACCTCCTGAGCTGAAGGAAATGGCTCCATGTCACAAAACTGGCATAAATCAGCTGGAAATAGAAGCCTGGAGAAATGGTTTGGTGGGCTGTTTTTATAAAGAACAGCTCTTACAGCTTTTCTAAATGGGCTGTATTTACTTAGAAATAACATGAAATAGTGAAGGGATACGCTTTAGACAAACACTAATTATTCAGTTCGGTGCAGGAGTGTTTGCAATAAAGGCAAGACATTCTGTGACAGGGTAATATAAGAGGTAAGAGCTGATGTTATAATCGGGCTCTTCTGATGTTACAATCCACAAGTACTGCAGGAGGAGTGAGAAGGATCTGAGGTGAAATTTACTTTGGGAAACAGCCGTAACTGTGAATGTCAAAGCTTAAGGAAAACAATCAAGAGTTTAATTCAAAATGGGAAGAGCCTTTTTCATCCTTATCCCTCTCCTGTTAGCTGTCTTCATCTTACTGAAAGATTTAGAAATACAAAGAGGCATTTACTGTAGGTCACATCTCTACCACTTTGCTAGTAAGAGGTTATTTCTTCCAGAAATGTCACTATTGTAAGCCACTGCTTCAGTGTTTTACCCTGTGCAGAAGTCCCAGTGAAATGAGAATGTATCAGTGGAAGGCGGTAAGAACTGGAAGGTAGACGAAATTGGTCCCAGAAATTGGAGAATTAAAATAATCCCTCTGATTAGAAATCTATGTTACTCGTGGCCTTAATCCTCTCACCATTATCTGTGGTGAGAAATGCCTCCTGCGTGTCTTCCCAATAAAACCAAAGGTACAATAAGGAGAACAGTGGTGTCTGGGGGGTTGAAGTAGCTCATGGACTCCTGTGCGTAGGCAGAGACAGGAAAGAGCTGTTCTGTGTTTTTTTTCTTCCGTGCTCACTGGCAGAAAGTACCTGCTTGGAAACTGTCTAGACCCATAAGCATTTCAATTGTATTAGTATGCTTCCTTCATGCATGTAATGACAGCCATTGCCACTGCTCCTCTTATACTTAGTGAGAGGAAATAATTACCAAAGGGGGAAAGGAGACCTCAAAGTCAGGTTTCTATTTAAGTGCTTCATATTCCAGACACCAGCAGTGATACGAGCTCTGGGACCTTCCCTGTGAGCCTCACCTGCCTAAAAATAGGTGTCTTGCTGATAGAGAGCGACATGTCCATACGTGTCCTCCATGTAAGTATAGGAAATTTAGGCATGTGTCTCGGTCTTGTCACTTCCATATGGTTCTTTTGGGATGAGCAATCCCTTCTTTTGCTGATTAAAAGCTATTTTCTCTCCAAAAATGTGGCTTTCAAAATACTGGAGAGTTTGATGCCAATTGGACTTCTCTACACCCAACACAAGACAGCAAGACTAGAACTTTCAGTTTTATATCATAGACTGATAGTTTACACAAGATGTACAGCTGAGTAAATTATTTAGGAAGACAATAAAACTCGTTGAACTGTTGGGGGCTTTGGCCAATTTTTTAAATTTGTGGAAGGTGGTAACAAATCTTGATATTCTGAAACACATTCAGCTTCCATATTTCAACATATAGAAAAATGTCATACAGAGTAGGGGAAAAAAACGGTGCCTTAAGCATATTGTATAGACATGAAATTGTTTCCTTTTCTTATATGGCTGCAGGTCATTAGCTGTAGTGCACAAAAGGTCATGATGGCCTTCTTTTTCTGATGCAGTTTAAACCTCCTCTTTTTCCTACAGTACTTCGAACTACTCTTTCCCTAGTGACTGCTTGTCCCATTGGCTGGAAGTAGATACTTTTGTCTTTATACATCCGTCAGAGGGTAAGGAATTTTTAGAAGAAGCAAATGTCAAGCAGAGTATTCAGTAGTTTTTTGTGGACTTCATGCTATATCTTTCTCCCATCCTTTTGTCTGACAAGCAGTGGATATTGTCCTGAAGATCTGGTGTTGTTTATACTTATCCATGTGGAATAGCAGGGCTCAAAACATCACTGATTTTACCATTGTGCTCTGAGAGATGTGCTCTGAGGATAGGGACTTGACGTAACATTTCTTTTCCTGTCATCTCTGATGATGCAGATGCACAAACAAGGTTCTAGCTGTTTAGTTGCATGTTAATTTAAAGCGTAATTAGTAACAGAAGGGGCGTGGGGAATTAGCGTTTGAGAAATGGTAAAAGATACATTTGGTAGGAAAACGAAGCAACATTTGTTTTTAAGCTCCTAAGAGGCTGTTCTGAACTATGAAGGAAAAAAGAAAACAAAGTTGAACTTTAGGAAAAGTACTTGAGTGCATGTCCTTTCAAGTACTCCCTCCTCTAATTTAAAAAGCTAATGACTGCAAATATAAAGAATACTGAACACTTCTCCTGTATTTCATTTACTAGAAGAACAAAAACGAGCTTGAACTTAGCTGTGATTTCCCCAGGGGAAGATGTGGGACTAAATTACAGAGGAAGAAATGTGTAGTGGTTACTTCTCCCTCCTAAAAGTCATGACAGTACCTGTCCAGTCGAGTTGGTCAATGGACAGAGAGATTAACATTTTAAAAGGTTTTAAGACATTTATATTCTTCCTAGAAGGTTTCTCACTTTCATCTGCAGGATCTTACCTCCTTCATCAGCCATGTGGGACTGCTGTGAGGTGTGTCGGATGTATTCTCTTTTAGAGGCCAAGTCTGGGTACTTTCCTGCTTGTGGGAACTGTACCTTTGTCCCAAGACTTTCTCATATTCTTCTTCTGGTGCTGTTCAGGCATGCAGGGCTATGACACATTAAATATGTTTTGCAAAATAAAGTTAGTGCTTAAGATCTTAACTTTTACTTTAAAAAAATTTGGAGCTCCACCAGTCTGAATCTACCTGTTCTACTTTGTGTTTGCTTTCTCTTGCATCATTAGTGAAGTGCAACCCAAAACCAAATTTTGGCAATTCAGAGAAGTGAATTTCCATTGAAGGATGTGCTTGGCTGGTGGAGGAGATGAGCCATGAGCTCCAAGGAGGAAAGACTAAGGATATTACCTTTCTCTTCTCAAAGCTGGCCACCATCTCACCCCATTGGCCTGTGTGTAGGGTGCAGAAATGAACCAGTGAACTTGTGTTGGAATTTAAGTCTGGAATTAACTGAAAAAGGCATCCCATATTATTTTATCCACCAGCCCCTCCATGGCTCCTGCTAATGAAAGTAATGGCTTTATTCTAGCCTCATGTTGGTTAAACAATGAACAGCAGAGATTTTCTCATCCCTATCTAGCAGCTTCTGGGGTGCAGGAAAAATGGCTTTAGGGACCTCTGCCAATCTGCTTCACCCCTAATCTTTTCCCTTCCTAATTTAAAGAAAGACTTCATGAAGAATTTTGTCTGCTATTATTTCTAAATATAGATTGCAAATTAGTTCCAAAGGCATATTAAAAACTGATGGAGAAAGTGAGTGCTGGTGTGAGGAGTAAGGCTTGTGTACAAGCTCTAAGCAACTGCATCAGAGGACAGTGTTTAACAGTGGCTCATGTTGTATTGCTCATGTGCATGGAGGTGATATTTTATCCCTTTGTGCTGAACTTGGAAATGGGGAGCAGCAAGATCAGAGTGTATGAAGCAGTGCCTTGCACTTGCAAAGTACTTTGAAGTTTCGTGTGTCTGTTCCTGGGAAGACTGCAAGCTGTCAGCTGTGCAACCTCAGAAAAACACGATGGCTTTTCTCCACAGCTTGCCTCTGATTTCTGAGTAACTCTGGAGGGCAAGCACTTGATTTACTATTGGAGGAAAATGCTGCAAAAGTTCAATGGGATCAGGTGAAGGTTGGGAATTACTGTGCAGCTCATGTACGGAAGCTAAGAGGTCAGAGTTTCTGAAGAATTTAAGCTTTGATTATCTCTTGGCTTAATACTTTTTACATGAAGCTTCTCCATGGTCACCTTGGCATCTGGAGGTCCTTGATGTTTTTATTTTATTAAAATGTTATTCAGCAACGCTGATGAATGAAGGCATGTGGAGAAGACACAGTTGCCCATGCTGAGGGTCATGAGAAACAACTCCATACCTCTCATCACTTCTCATCATTTTCTTCTTGGTGCATCTGTACCATTGTGGGAGCACTGTGCAGAGCAGCTCTGTGAAGTTTGGTTTCTGTGTGTTGCCTGGATTATTCCTGGTTGTTCCCCTCCCCTGTGCTCTGCAGGAAATAGGAAACAAACGAGCACCTTCTGGTTTTGCTGGTCCCTATGTCTTGTATGGGCAGGAGGGACTTCTTTCACTTCTCCTGCACTACAGCTCTGTCATGGAAACTACTGTGGCCAAGTAGTGTCGATATTCTCTATGTTTATTATTACATGTACGAAGAGTTAACAGCAAGAAGTTTGCATTTGTCAGGTATCTACTTCTGTATCAATCTGCAGCCCATGTTTGAAGTCTGCGAAGGTTGCAAATTCTGCTGATGTGTTCTCTTTTTCTTAAATTATTTTTACTTTTATTTTTACTTTTCCCTTAGAAAAATACAGTTGTTACCAAACAGTCTGTGACATTGGGCTCTCACCATTTCTCTGCTATGGTGGAAAATATTTAGAGAATTTTTTTAGGGAGATTTTACTTTTCCTGAGAACCCATTTGCTTTTCCCTGAAATGAAGAGGAGGCACCACATTGCTGCAATAGAAATTGGATTGGTTCCCAAGTGCCATTAGTATATTTCCTGTTTACTATATGGGACCTTCCAAACCATTGACTGAAACAGAAGCAGGATTAAGACATATCATGTGCTTATAAGCAATCTAACTCTCACGTTATAGTCTGCTAGTGATCTTTATTTCTCTTTTTTAAAAGCTGTTACATCTTTTCTTAGAGCTGCACTCTGGTAGTGCATTCTGTAGCCATTTATTGATAAAAGTTGTATATGGTATACAGGGGGGAAAAAGAAACACCCCCCCTTTTCTGAGTTGTTTAAAAGCAAAAAGGCCGTGCTGTGTTTTGAATGTACCAGCTTTAGTAGAGTTGTAAGGTCTAGAGAGGTTTCTCCTTCAGACTGAAGACAAATATTTTCTGCATTCTACCAATTCTACCAAAGATGGAGTGCAAGGATGCCCACAGCTTCCTCAGAAAGGATTCCTGGAAGCACAGAGAGGCTCTCCTTGTCATTAATCCAAAATACATCAGCGCAAATCCTGATTCTCAGACCAGATCTCACTGATACTTTTCCCCCCTTATCAATGCAACTTTCTCTAGATCAGAGACAGCTTTCTAGTTCTAAGGCATAACATGCTCTGGTGGTATTCTCTGTGCACAGAGTATGTGGTGGTGTTCCAAAAAGTTTCTGGTCTACTGCTGAAATATTTCTGTGGTAGTATTTTTTTTCTCATTTTCACTCCTTAACATTTAATCAGATATTGTGACTGGCCTAATTAAATGTAATGTCGAGATGAAAATTACAGACCTGTTTTATTCCACAGAATGAAGGGCAGGTTGTTTTTTTAATTTCATTTTATTATTATTATTTTACTGTTATGTTTGTTCTGTGCTCTATGTGCATGAGTTTTGTATATTCTACACAGGTGATTGAAATCTTTAGTACAAAGCTTCTCTGTTCAAATTTTCCTGCATTTTTTGTGAAAGTTCATTGTATTCCCCTCAGACAGAATTACAACACTTTTTTCAACAGTGACTTTCCCATGCATTATATTTTCCCTTCAGGGAAGGAGTTTGTATCCTTTCTTAAGCAATATGCTGGGATCTGTCCTATCCATTTTGATTCAGAGAATGAGGATGGACATTTCAGCTTGGAAAGATAGAATATCCTGAGTTGGAGGGGATCCACAAAGATCATTGAACCCAGAATGAAAAGCAACAAGTTTTTCAAATTCAGAGGATGTTTCCATACATCTTTTTTAACTGAAACCCATCCCCTATTCTTCTGTCTGGGCCACCATGTAAGGACATAATTATTTCCCTTCCTCCGGTATTTTATAGCATATATACAACTGTTTGCTTGCCTGCTGGTAAATGCAGAGTTATTTTCAATATTGTCCATTTGTATCTTCTGCATTTTCCTAAATAGTATTTTCTTCTTTTGTTTGCAGACTGCTCCTTTACTTGGTGAAAACACAGCAGCCTGCACTACTTCTTTTCTACTACAGCTTTATTTTAAGGGAGATTTTCTGGTTCTTTGCTGTATGATTCCAACAGTTTTGGCCAATTGTCTCCTCCAAACACATATAGATGATGTTACAGTGCTGCTAATCAAAATGATAGGTGCAGTGGAGGATTCAGACTATGTGAGGTTCTGCCCGTTAGAAGGTTGTGAGGCTCCCTGTGATGAGTGGGCTGACTTTCTGAGCCTGTGTGTATATATTTGTGTGGGAGAGAGGGTTGTCAGTAGATCAGGGTAACAAAGCCTTCTGTTGGTGTCTGCTCTTTTGCGAGGGAATGGCTAAAATAGCAGAGTAATGGAGCTGAAATGATAATTTTGGCAGAGTAGGGAACGATCTGAAAGAACCATCTGTTAATGCTAAACACTCCATAGACCAATGTTAGAGCAGGCTGATCTTTCTAATTAGACCTTCCCCTGAGCCCCAGTCTTACTTCTGACAGTGCTGCTGGACCTATACAGCTCACAGCAAATGGTCCTTCATATGAGCTCACAGAGGCTGTGTTATCTGCTGATATCTTGCCTTCCCTGGGGCAAGGTTAATTTGCATTCAAATTTGTGCTTTTATGTACTGCTGTCTTTCCTTATGCCTGTTAATTTCCCATTGTCTCTTATCTAGGTATAACAAGGAGACCTAAACAATATGTTTTCTTCCTAAGTCTTTTGCAGTCACTGGTAGTGCTCCAGAGGTGGACATAAATCAGGCCTAACAACCTGTTATGTCTGTTGTAATATACCTGGCTCCCTAAACTTCTGTGTAAGAGGCCTTATCTTTCAAAAAGCATTACTATAGTGGTACATTTAAGGCCTTATGTGAAAGGCTTGGTGATGAGGGAGGGAGGAGAAGCAGCACATCCCACCCAACCTTCAAGCTCTTTCCTCTGATAATACTTGTGTTTACTGATAATGGTCATGAGCATAGAAGAACTCCATCTAGAAACTGAGCATTTGTTATGAAACAGGAATTCTAAATGAGAGACAACTGCCAGCAATCGGCAGTAGCTGTCATAGACAAGTCAAGGAGATACTGCTCTCCTTCCATGACACTAGAAGTGCAGACAGCAAGCATGCAGGGTGCCACAGTACTAACGGGGGTGAAACTATCTCCTTCGTGAATCTGCTCCTGCCTTTCCTAGAGCACAACCAGCCTCAAACCCCACTTGACTCAGAGGAGGGCTCTTTCCCTCTCCCCCCCCTTTTTTTTTGGCAAGAATGAGTCCTGAACATCTTGAAAGATCAGTGTGGGCCTCAAAAATGGCTATGGATTTCACTGGGCTGTTGTCTGTTCTTATTTTCTCCAGATATTAGGATTAATTTCTTTTTAGAAGGGACTGAGTAAGCAACCGTTAAAGAATGAAAAACATATCCATATCTTGATTTATAGTGAGGGAAACAAATAACAGCACAGTACTTCCTTCTCTTGTCCCAGTTCCATTGTCTGTAAATCTTACTATAAAAGAGTCCAGGGCATGCTTTTCAAAATATAGTCTATCTTGCAGTGGTGCTGTGGACTATTTTCTTTGGGAGGAGATATTCCCCTGTGACCTCTCATCTCATTTCAGCCTTCAACTTTTGTTCTTCTAAGCTTATGGCTGGACTGAATGACCATAGCAGTCTCTTACTCACAGACTCCTAAGTTTTTAAGCCAGCATCAGACATATTTGTCCCTCTAGAGATAAAATCCTGTTTGTTTCTATGCGTTCTCTCACCACTCATCTGGTATTGCAACAACAGTAAATATTTTTACAGTAAAATCTTTTAGCTGTCACTTACTGGTGAACAAATACACAAATAACCACAGTAGGGCATTTGTCTGTGTGCCTCCTAGCAGCTTGATTTGGGCTTACTACAAGCACTGGAGTCCCCAAGGCAATGTGGAGCATGATTATGACAGAGAAGATGTTATCTGATACTGTGCAAGGACTAGGAAGCATCAGTTAATACCCCAGGTGCCTCTCGTAAACGAAAATGTCAGCATTGGAAATGACACCTCCATGTCTCTCCAAACTCATTGATGATAAAGTCATCTAATTACAGCAGACTACCAGAAGAGCATCTCCAGCAGTACTCTCAGCACTTGTGCCAGATAAATGATGGGAGTTATGCAATATGAATTATTTCCAACCTAAAAAAAAAGGAGGGAAAATCAATAATAAAATGTGTGGGTAAAAGTGATAGATTAAAAAGTGAGTCTCATAAAAGTGAACTGAGTTCAGTAAAGCCAAATGAGATACTACGGTCTCTTTTTATTTGGCTCCCTGTAATCTTGTTAATTTTAGATCCTGATAGCTCAAAAGCTTTATATAATGAGATTACTTAAGATAATTAGGTATGTGATGCTGATGTAAAGGAAATTCCAGCAGATATCATATATAAACTGATAAAGAATTGCTGTGGGTACAGTTCTTGGAAATTGGAGTTGGGGAGAAGATAATTATTGTAGAAATCTTGTTGGTGTTAGCTGGTAGTCACATGAAACTGTCTAGGTCTGTTAAAGGCAAACCTGTTTCCTCAGAAATTAGGCAGCATTCTCCTAACAAAGATATCACTTGGCATTTCTGCTGGTGTGAATCTAAAAAGAATAATATTCTCTTCAGAGAAGAAGAAAAATAACATATGTGCCCATACATATGGAGCTACAATTTGAATAGCACTCTGTTTCAAATGAGAAGACAACAGATGTAAAGAATCAAAGTCAAATTCAGAGTTTGGGGTATATGGTTTTTTTCCTGCAGTTCTCCCTTTAAGACCACTGAGGGTTTGGGGAATATGAGGCAGTGATGGATGGAGGTACAAGTGGAATTGTAGGAGCCTGTAGCACCATGCAAGGCTTGCCTCTGAAACAGGCCATCAACTCCTGATGGATCTGGATCTTCATAGCCAGAGCTATGAAGAGACCTGGAGGATGGCCTCTTGTAGCCCAAGAGCCAGTTACCCATGCTGCTCAGCTTGGAGGTAATTCTAACAAAAAGTAGAAAAAGTCAAAAGGGATTTTCCCTGCTAAACTTTTTCAAAACAGCTGCTCGAGAGGATCGTTTCCTCATAGGTTTAACTATTTTGCTGCTGTTTTGCTGCTCCCTGTGCTGAGGTGCCAAGAATGCTTCAGGCTTGAGGACATTCTGCTGAGATGTACAATGAATTGAATAGCCACCTTTGGATTTTTGATGTCATTTTCAAAGTAAGGCACAGCAGTTCTGCCTCTGCTGAGGTGTTGGACAATAGCAACTCTGTGAAGGATGTGTTTTCTTTTGTTTTTTTTTTTTTTTTTTTCTTTTTTTTCTTTTTTTTCTTTTTTTTGCCAGAAGGATGGGAGGTTGGAGAACACTTGCACAAAATTCAGCGCTCTACAAAGGAGAGGTTGGTGAGGTTGACTTCTTCACATGGCTAACACAAGCTTCTGACACAAGTGGCCTTTGGCTTCCCTTGTAGCAGCCTCCAGAAGTCATTCAGGGAACTTTCTCAACTTTCTACCGATCATGCTCTGAGCAGCATAGAAAACCAAGACATGGTGAAAACCAGGAGACTCCATGGGCACAGGAATTCCCTCATGGCAAATGCTGCCTCCTTGCAAGTGAATTCCTCTTCTTTGCACCTCTGCTCTTTGCTGCTGCTAATCACTGGTGTTGGTGTGACCCAGTTGGTTGTCAGCCCTCAGAGTTTATCAAAATGCATTGAATGTCACTACCTACACAACTACTTTCTCTTGCTGTCAACTTTCATACAAACTGATATTATCTTGGTGTTTCTATTTGTTTGGAGGTTAGAGTGCTTTTCTATACCTTTGGAGACTTTGTTTCACCCCTTGGAAGATAATTGAGTCTGGCTGTCACTGAACTCAGCTTCTTAAAAACAATTTGGTTTGATTCAGTGCTCTTCCATGAATTCAAAATTATTCTTTTATTTTCTTCAACTTTACCCTAAATTGCTCAAACACCCTCAAAAACAAACTTCAGGAAAAATGTTGTTAGCGTGCCAAAACGTTGTGTTCAGTGTGAGTGTTAAAAAGATATTGCAATCCATTTCACTAGTGCTAATAAGGGTAATTAGCATTGTATAGCTTAGAAGGAGTAGGGTGGTTTTATAAACCTAAAAGCTACTCAGTTCTGCAAGTAGAGATCATCCTCAGCAGGGGATCATTTTATTTATTATATACAAGTAAGCTTCTACCCTTGACAATAAATATGCTGAATGGCCGAGTTGGGAAAGTTTTGCCTGAGTATTGCTGGCGTAATAGTTTGAATCGTGGAAGAGATTTGGCTTCTTCTGTCTTGGTCTTTACATAAGCTCAGTGTGAGTCCTACCATTTGAGAGCCATTGGAACAATTTCTATTAAGAGGCTGTTTACAATGAGCGCATGCTTATAAGGAAGAGAGAAGCATGAACTGAAATCCTGATTTCAGTAACTGTAGAATTGCTGTTTGCTTAAATGGAAGAAATTGCTTCTGGGACTTATGGCTGAGAGTGGCTGCTGTGGTTTGCTGTTACAGTATTAAGTTATTTATTGTGTAAGACTATTCTAAGACATCAAGTAGTTCAAGCAGTGAAAAGCCAGGAAAAAAGGTGGTTGGAAATTAGAAGTTGAAGCTTTAGTTCAGCTATAAAACACTATTCTGTGTGTCTGAGCAGACACGAAAGAAATAGCAAAAATAACTGTGTTGGGAACATTTTAAGTCCAGGTAAATGTGAGATAATGAGGCTTAAACTTTTTCAGCTGGGATGAAAATAACTCTTATTTCATAATTCTTTCTGTGGGCAGCAGTGCCTGTAGATGGTTGTCACAACTCGGCCAGCTCATGATAGCCTTTCCTCAATAACCTGAACATAAAAGAATACAACAAAAATACTGGAAACTTCATACGGCTTCAGGGCTACTGGTGGGGCTTTGTGACTATCTGTAAGATCAAAGCTGCTAGCCTTCTAGTTTTTCTTGTCTCATATAATGTTGAAACCCATTACCCCATAGGTATGTAACAGATGATCAGCAGCTTTCAAGATTTTTCTGACTACATCAGCTGGTCTAATAACAAAGTCACCTTGCTCTATGCTTCCCCTGTATCCTTGACACTCCGTAGCATTATCATCACTATTTACATTTTTTATGTGTTAAGTATAGGGAAATATGAGGGAGAATTAACCCCCTATCATTCCGGTCTGATAGAGGATAACCACCTTGTGAGGGCAGTCAACTAATAATACAGCATTTATTTCAGTGTTAAGAGTATTCAAGTTCAATTTGATAAAATACTACCTTTTTTTGTTCTCTCTTCCTTGGCCCTGATCTGATTCCCTGAAGTCTTGCAGCTTCCTTCTTGGCTTTATCCAGCTCCAGGCCATTCAGTAGGTAGTAGAACCTGCCCAGAACTTCCTTCAGTTCAGTTGGGAGACACTCATATCTTTAGAAGTTGACTGGCCAATCCTTCCTCCTTCGTACCTTGTTGCAACTGGCCTTTGTTGGTCTCTCTCTGTTCTCTCTTTAAAGCCTGACTTCTAACACAGGGGATGATCAACATCATCTTGACTCCTATTACTAAGCTAATGACTCCTGTTGTATTATTGAACCTGTTAACCTGTAATCTATTCATGGCAAGCTATACCATTCCATAGGTAAGGGCTAGGTGTTAAATAATTGAGTATGTGCTAGCAGAGTAACTAAATACTATGAACTGAGAGAATGAAATCTAGCAATCTGGAGAGTGCTTCAAACCCTTAAAAAAAAAAAAATCAGCAAAACACCTCTGGAGAATTACTTCTTTTTAATATAGGGACAGCTAGACAGATAACGTGTAGTACATATGCATGCTAACCAGTCTGCCAGTACTGTGCAGGTTTGGAGGAAGATGCTGATACAACCAATACTGAATATGGACCAGAGTCCAAATCATCTAGTTAATTACTACTTCCAAACATCTTCATGATTTGTATACAGCTGTTTCCAGCTGCCATGGAAGCAAACCATGCCATACTACAAACCTCAGCTTACTGTTGATTTAAAACAAACAAAAACCAACCAACCAACCAACCAAAAAAAAAAAAAACAACAAAAAAACCATCAATGGTAATTGATGTCCCAAAAGGTTTTTCTCTGACAGTGTTGAAGGGAAAGGGTCCAGACCGTGAATATTCCTTACTTCTAATGTTGTTAAAATACTTACTGGTATATAATACCTACAGTTAGAGACTCCAAAAAATTGGGGCTGGGGCATATATTCCCCTCATAATTATACAGCTTTGTTCAAAATAAAGCTTCAGATTTCATGAAAGCCAACGTTGCTAGTTTGAGAATTTTCAAGAAAACACTGAGAAATTTTGTAAATAAGTGTTTCTTGGTATTCTCTCCTGACATTTGCTTATAAGAGTTCAGTCAGCTTGCATGTACTGTTGAAATTGCCTATAGTTATCCAACAGTTTATAGCAATTGCTCAAACTGATTGAGAACAGTATTTCAATGTGATTAAGTCAAGATCGGGTCCTAGTGAATGAAAGAGTTTTGAACTCAGAAGAACTGCTCAGGTTCTTAGAATTAATAACCCAAATTATTTCTAAAAAAAAAGACAACACCTGGATTTTACAATTAGTTTATTACCCCAATTTTTAGGGACATATAACCAGATAAGCTGCTGTGGAAGTCTCCAAGAAGGTGTGTTTGAGTCTGTCAGCATTTTATTTATTAAAAATAATAATTAAAAAAAAAACATAAAGGAGTATTTACTGCTCCCAAAGAGAGGAGTTATTCTTTCTGAGCTCTCAGCCTTCCTAGAGGATAGAAACTCTTACAGACAACTGAATTACTGGCAGCTATATTTGGACCAGCCCCCTACACATCTGCCCTACTGTTTGAACTGAGGTGCACTGAATATGTTGGTGATTTAGCCTAGCTTGAGTATTTGAGTTGCTACATAAACTCTTTCCTCCTTTTTCCCAGCTGTGTTCAGAGAATGTAAGCTTGCACTGTTTGTAATGAGAAGCAAAGGAGGATTCAGGCTTATATCCTTTTTTTACTCTTCTCCTAACACATTTCTATTCAAAGTCTTGTTTGAAGATACAGGCACTCTTCATTTTCTCTAAGGGAAACACAGAGTCAGATGGCAACACAGCAGCTCTTCTAGTTCATGTAGGCCATTTGGGTAAATATTCTATTTGTTGCCTGTTCATGAGTACCTAATAACCTCGAAAGAAATCCTAAGAGTCTTGGGTTGCACCCAAGGTAAAATCTCTTTTATTAATTCTATTCAGTGCTTCCTCTGGAGTCCAAAGTAAAATCTGAATGTTGTCAGTGTCCCTGGAAAGCATGAAGAGACAACTTTAGAGGTAAACTCAGCAGCTTCAGTGCTTATTCATTATGTGATAATTCCCAATGAGTCTCTTACAGTGTTATTTTGGAAACATATACAAGAGGAAATTCTTCCGAAGAGGGAGTGTAGATGCTGTTTATAGGTGAAAATTACATTAAAAGTAGGTCAATATTTGGAAAATTTTAGCTTTTCAGAGGAGCTCTTTTAAATCAGTTCTTATGCTTTGATTAGTAAGGAAGAGGAGAGATTGAGAGAGAAGATTTTTCATTTTGAATTGTGTTGGGAGAATTTATAATCTTCTGCAAAGAAAATATAGGATTATATCTGAAAGGCTTTTGGGTACTCAGGAGTAGAATTTCCCATCTTCATTATATATTTCAAAGCTTTCTTCAAAAAGATTTAAATGCAGTTCACTTTTGTTTATTTTATTTTCAGGCAAAATTAAGTACCTACATAGAGGACTCTCTATCTTTTCCTAAATGTATTTTACAAAGCTATTAAATATATTTTCTTTCTTTTTTGACAGTGCTTTTGTGTCACTTGTCTGTTAATCCCATTACATTTTTTATTTGTCAGATGGAGAAACTTTGTAAACATTCATAAAATGTTAAAGTAACTCAAATGCAGTGCTGTGCATGATAGGAAAATTATAGACAGACATTCAAGATGTCATTTCTTGCAACTGCCAATACGGCTTTTAAACTCGGAAAAAAATCATGTATTCTATCATGATCTTTGTGTAGTCTGTAAGCTGTCTTAATTTGTCACATCAGGGTCAATAGAAATGAACAGGTCCCCACATGTCAAAGCCATTTAAAAGACTCTCTCTTGCTGCTACAGTGACTTAATCTTGTCCTTCTATTAGTGGGAGTAAGTGGATTAATATAAGCCACTTGCTGAATGGGACTCTGAGCTCATGCCTTGATCACATTCTCTTTCAATCTGGTCAGAAAAGGACAGTCATACAATCATAAAATCATAAAACGGCTTGGAATAGCTGTTTAGGTTGGAAGGCACCTTAAGGATCATTGCACAGATTCCCTCCAGACCCTGGGAGGGGAGGAAGGACTGTGCTCCTGGGCACGATGCTGGGACAACCAGTGTCCCTTCTGGTTGGAAGTGTGTGGTTATTTTCTCTGAGTGGCACTGAAAAAAAACATATTTCTTCCTGAACAGGGCTGACCTGCAGCATTGTACTTGGAAACAACAGAGGGGTGTATTTGGTATGTTTGCTCTTTCACATAGTGCAGACTCAGAGAAAGGATCTTGCGTTTGTGCTGGCACGCAACTGCCTTTGGTGTGATCTAGATTTGTTGTAAACAGACTCTGGAGATAGGTTTTTGGGGAACAGATGAGTTCTTAAGGCTCAGCCTTGTCACTATGCGCCCCCTGGGACTCTGCGGCTCATAACGCTGATCAGTGCTAGTGATGCCGAGGGAGCAGTAAAGCAAGGAAAAAAGAGTCACACTCTTCTATTTCAATTAAGATAATGGTTAGTAGATCAGGGGCTGTAAGTGCTAAGTGTTGTTATTGCCCTAAGTGATCTGCAGACTTTGGAGACTCATTTTTCCCTCATTACAGAATATACAGCTATGAAACTCCTTCTCTGAAACAGTTGCACATGTTGGGCTGTAGCGATGCTGCCTGCACTACTCCACTTCTGTGCAGTGGAACATCCAACTGATTGATCCAGTAATGCAAAGAAAAAGGAGAATAAAATGGTGAAAAGAAATGCATGGAGTTAGTACAGAGTCAGGTGTATATGGGCTTCCTTTACAATACCTACATGTCCAGTCTGCAGAGGACCTAAGTGCAAGAGTCTTCTTATCATGGAAGTTAACTACGAATTGCAAAATGTAAGCAGTATGGTAGAGGTACAGCTGCTGTAGCATGGCACAGGTTTAGCAAGTCAAGCAGGAGCCACATGGATGTACCCTAAAATATACTGAGCTACTTCAAAGGAAAACCCATCTGGACATCATTTGTTGGAGAAGCTGTAGCAGAAATGTCTTGACTTCTGAGAAAAGTTTTGCTGAAGCTCATCAAATTGCGACAGAAAACCAGTGTCTGGTGACCATCCAGAGCTCCAAATCCGTCAGGTAACATTTAGGAACTCAGCATGATAGAATTTGCCTTCTTACTCAAGACATTTAATATCAATTTTCAAACTTGTTAAATGTGATCTATCTTGTTGGCAATTCAGGGCTGAGACATTGAAAAGCACATGATGATCTAGAATCTGCTTTCTCTTAGGTATAATTAATAGTCCAGATTATGAAATTCAAGTCAATTACAACTTTGTAACAACCAATAACAAGGATAATAAATGTTTATTAATCTTGCAGAATCTGTGCAGTAGGAAGTGATTTTGTTTTCCCAAGTGCATGACCTGGTTTATTTGCAATGCTAGTGTGACTTTCCAGATTTGGTGGCTGAAAAGCTGTATCACTTGAGTTTTTGAATCAGCATGAGTTTTGACCTGTGCTTTTGGCTATATGTAAGCATGCCTTAGTGCCATCATGTGTTCTGATTTAAAAGGAGAAAAATGTGTGCAGTGTCCCATTGAGTATTAGCTAAACATATCCACATTTTTAAATGTAGGAGATTAATATGGAAATGAAAAAAAAAGTGATGAAAATATATTCCCTAATTCTGATTGTAGTACTACTGAAAAGCATTTGGTAAGCAAGGGACCTTTCATTAAGAAAAAATCTTTCAGATGCTTGTCTTCCTTCCAGTCATGTGTTGTAACATGGATCCCTTGGTTGTAACTCAAAGTAGACTCTGTACTACTGATCTCATCTATTTCTAGCTATAAAAAGAAAAGTCAAGGAATGGGCTGATATGGATATTGAGGTTAACTTCCCAACAAATGGTTGAACATCACTTGCTGATGGAAAGTAGAGAATAATTTTCTTCCATTTGATTCCATGTAGGTTTGCATTTTTTTCCCTCTTTCATCAAACTAGTCATTATCTCAACCCATAAGCTTTTCTTTTTTTCGCTGTATTTTCTCCTGCTGTTCATGAGGTGTGGACCAAGAGAGCAGAACATTGGGTTGATGCTTAGCTTCCCACTGGTTGTAAAACTAACACCATCAAGTAAAGCACACAAGAAAAATGTTCCATTAATGCTGGAATATGCTTAACACACCGATAGTCTATAATTTCCTCTAAAAATTCCATGTTGCATTAAATACTTGGAGGAAAAATTCCTCCTCTCAAAACCATGAAAATTCTCTAAGTGGTTCAGTGACTTAATCGCTATTGAAAGCCTGAATTTACAAATTCAGTGAGATCTTCATGTAAGAGGAAACTTCATTGATGAGAAGACTCTATAGATGAGAGCTATTATGATGAAGCGTTTGAAGACAGATTTTCTGGTGGTTTTTGAAGTCACGGGAGACAGAAATTACTAATTGGTAGCATATTTCCCTTTAATCAGACTCTTAGGAGATCATTCAGCAGAGGATTTGATGTTACTAAAGCTATTGTGAAATATATAAATGTGTACCCTGGTTGTCCAATAGCACAATAAGAAACTATTGCATTATTATATCTTGGCAAGAATTCTCACAATTTTCCACCTAACTGCCAAGCTGGATTCTCGTCTTGACTGGTGATTATCATTTTCTTCCATGGTTGTTGATGTTCCCTTACGAGAGTTGCAGCAAAGTGGTTGTGTTTACGTACTTCTTTTGGTCATGTTGTAGTGCTGCCTAGAAAATAAAAAGGCTTTGAATAGCAAAGTAAAACAGCTGAAACCATTGGTAAATAGTTTGATGTCTTTACCTTTCTTCTAAAAGATTCAGTGATATTTCTGACTTTAACACGTAGACATGTGTGCATGTGGGGCATGGCTACTATTTGCCTCCACATTCTCATAAAGAAATAGTTGACATCAGTATGGATTAAAGCTCTTCAAAGGTGCTTCCCAGTGGTGTTTTTATGCCTTTAATATTAAAATAATAAAAATTTAAAAATCTGTCTAAATTAATTGCTTACAGTACTTCAAAACAGAGTCTGAAAAAAAATGAGATTCACAGAGTCCTTGTTTCACTTGCAAGATGGGCAGATTTTTTTGTTTTATACGGCAGGTCTCCAGTCAGAGCTGTCTGCTAGAAGAAAATATTTTCTGAACATACAGCCAAGTGCTGTAGATGCAGTTCTCTGGGAAACTTAGTGGGTGATAAATGTTTTTAAAGTGTAATAAAACCAACACTAAGCCCTGGCATAATGTTTCAATTTTCAGATTGTTCTTCAATCTAAGCTAACCTAGCATTTTCCTTGGAGTAATATAACAGTTATTACCCCTATTTTACAGATGGGGAAGGCATAAAAAAGAAACAAAAGCGTTGTTTGAAATTAGTAGTTTTAACATTTGTAAAAATTTTATGCAAAATTACAGGTGTGCCTGGAATCTGATATCCATCTTGTTCACTGTGATTTCAAAAATATCTTTAATAGATCTTAAGGGCTATGACCTCTTTTACAATGGGAAACCATGTAGAAAACATACTCAGAATTTCATTACCAAACATTTGTTTTTGGATGTGCATAGGTATTTGTTTTCTCATCAGATATGTTTACTAAGGCTTACCTTTCATGAGGGACTGCTCTTTGTAAATGAAGTGGCTGTTCCCTAAAATATCAGTGCCTAAGCACTGTATTGGCTGTTCCTATCTGCCTACTTGATCTGTGCTAAAACAAAGAACTATGTTTTAAATCCAAATTTTCATTGTTTTGGTGCTTTCAAGCTTTTGATGAAAACTGAAAAAAATGAAAGCTCTCAGCAGTAAATCAGAGCATGAGAAAAAAAAATGCCAAAAACATGCCAGACAAGTCCTAATGGTTGGTTTATATGCTGTTTTATTATTATTATTATTTGTTTTTATTTCACTGTAACATCACCATTCTCTGCTACAAGACAGAATTTCCTATCATCCCCAGTCTTCTCTTCATGAAACCCATGAGAGCCAGGAACTTTATGCAGACCGGTTTCCTTCCCACAATGAAAAGTACTTCACAAGAAATCTAGGACTGAGAGCATTCCATCTCATCTTGAACTGGGCAGGTGATCTTCAGAAAAGTGGGTAGCATTTTGGAAAACTACAGTTTTTCAAAACCAGAAGCATTTGCTGGAAATGTGTCTATCTCCTGGAAGGATTATTTTCCTAGAGTATAAAAAGAGAAAGTTATTTACTGTAGAATAGCCAGCAGGTAGTCTACACTCATATGAACAAAATCTGTTGAAGAACATCTTAATTTTTCAGTGAAATCTCTAAAAATGAGACAGCTGTAATGTCAGTGTCCCAGTTGAGGTCAGTAACCACAAAGAATTTTGACTTGGCTAACTCCAGATTGTACGGCAATAAATGTGTGCTTATTTCTCGATTCGTAATGTATTCTTGCGTTTTTACTGTCCAAGTTGGAAAGCCTAGCCCTTTACTTTTACAGCATGAAGATGGATAGGCTGCATATATTTTACAGTTCTGATTAATGCTGACTGTAGAGGTTATTCTCATACATGTAAATGCCTAATCTTGTAATGACTATAACTAATTGGTTTGTTAGGTGAGCCAGAGTTCTCAAAATCTTTCGATTTATTAGGAATTTAAAGTACAATAATTAGCCTTTTCTATAGGAGAGCAATTCTTTCTTTGGTATGCAAAGGAATACAAATGAACTGAAGTATCAGCAGCTCTTCTGATGCAATTATGGCCTCCAAGAACTTTTAACATGTGTACCTTCTAATATGAAAAGCAATTCTGCATCTGATAGCAATGTGGCAGAGACCATTCCTGAGAACAAACTTTCAGGGATGAACATATGATCTGTATTGGACATACTGTTTTGTTTTTTTTCCATTATAAGGAATAGTACAGAACTCACCCATGCATATGCATTTAAAGATGTTCAAGTTGCAAAATCAATATCTTAAAAAGTTAGGAAGTGTCAGTATGGAAGAATAATACTCAGTCTTTTTTGGCTGCTTTGAACCTACCCTGTCATGGTATTGACCTCAGTAACCTGGAAATCTAGTTGATGTTTTCATTTCCACAGCACTTCTGTGTTTCAAGCCCAGCAGATTTCCTGTTGCTTTTTGTGCCCAGAGTTGACACCTGGCTGCCGAATGAGCAACAGGAGAAAAAGTTGTTGCTATAATCTTGGGTTAGGCCCCTCTCATGTAAGAAGTACGCTCAGGAATTTCTTTTGTACTTCAGTGAATCTTTTGATGTAATGGACGAATTAGTGAGGAGTGCCAAAATGAATGTCTCCAACAGACACACAAAGTTCTTCCAAATCTGAACTGATTTAAAATCTGAATATAAGAGATCATCTCAGAAGAGAAGGATTTCAACAATGCAAAATTCTCCATGGAACAGAGAGTCCCACCATTCCCAATTTAGTATAGCTCAAATTCAGGGCTGTGCAGAATTGCAATCCCTGGAAATTATGAGTTAATGGTTATATACTAGTAAATCATTAAGGCAACTTCTTTCAACAAGTTATGTTCTTGTGTAAATATTCTTGAGAATGACTAAACTTTATAAAGGGGAAGCTGTAAAGCAGAGTGAAAATTAGAAGCTTTTTTTTTTTTTTTTTTTTTTTTTTGCTTAGGTTTAAAAACTACTTTATGTTTTTAGAAAACAAGGTTCGGTGTGTCTTAGTTGCTGCCTGGGCTTTACACTTTAGCTGATATCCATATAGATAAGCAATTAAAATCAATATTTAAAAGCAAGAAGCCTGCATTATTAATTAATTGATTTATTATTCTTTCAGTTCAATACAAGCTTAAGCAAACTGTGCTTTCAGCAGAAGAGTATGGCAGAGCTAAACTCCAGGAATAATATAACTCAACATGGGATTCATCATATCTTTTTACTGCTTTTTAAAAGCAAGGTGTTTCATCTGATCTTGTTACCTTGGGAGGGATGGTTACACACCTTCATATGCTGTAATCTCAAACTGGATCCAAAAGTCTCTTAATCGTTAGGCCTTAAAAGTCCCTTATTTACCTGGGTTGGAGTCAGGTGAAGTGACTTTTGCACTTACTGACTACAGTGGAAACCTGTGAGGAATGTGTACCTTACGCAGGTACTGTAGGCTGAAACCTGAATTTCCGTTCAGCGGTATTAAGCAAAGGAGCAGATGTGAATCATGGGGATAGCAGTAATGCACAATACTAAGTGCAGTCTTGTATGACTGGTTTCAAAGGCACAGAATTGTTCCTAATTCAAATGTGATTGCTAGTCAGCGGAATGCATGGTGAATGCTTTTAATGACATATATTTTACAACCTTCTCTCGATTTCTTCCTAACAGATTGCATGAACTCTTTAATAATGGGTGCAGGTGTAGTCTTATATGTAAAATAATAGTTCTGTATTCATCATTTCACTAAAAGCAGATACATTTTCTGTGCGGCTCATTTGTCATGAGGAGAGTGGGAAATAGGAATGTGACTTCAGCCTCATCTGATGACATTTTCTGTGAGTGCATGGGTGTGCTGGCAGCTGTCTGAATGTATACCCGTAGCAGTTGTACAAATGGCAACCTCAGATTGTATTTGTGAACCATGACACAGCCCCACATGAAGAGAACTGTGAAGGGGCCCATGAGTTATTAAGGCCAATTGCCTTGCATAGGCATTAAGAAGGGGTAAAGAGGGTTTTTAAGGAGAAAAAGTCCATGGGAAAAGCAGGGTCTGACAGTTAGATCAGGGCATCAGGTGGAATGAGGTCTAGGTTGTATTGTACGAGCAACCAGAAAATCAATGGACCAGGATGGTGGCAATATTGACGTGAAGAATATGATGGGGTTCTCCTTCATATAAGGAGAAATGAGACTGCACAAGATATCTACCCTGAAATAGTCTGATATATATGAAAAGTAGACTGAAAAAGATGCTTCATCAGACAACCCAAAATACCTGGAGCAGCCAGTTGTCTTTATTTCATAGAATTACAGAATGGTTTAGGTTGGAAGGAATTTTAAAGGTCATTGAGCTCCAAACCCCTGCCACGAGCTGGTTGCCACCCACCAGATGAATATGCCCATGGCCCCATGGAACCTGGCCTTAATGCCTACAGGGATGGGGTATCCACAGCTTCTCTGGGCAAATTTGGCTCAGAAAAAAAACTTACAGTAGAAAGCATGTTATCCATTTTGAATGCAGATCGAATCTCGTGTTAAAATTGTCGTCTTGTTTCCAATTCTGTGCAACAGCATTCTTCTCACTGAGATCAGTGATCAGATCATGCATCTGAAAGATTGTGACATCCACTAGATGGAGATGTGACATTGAGGCTCTTCACTCTTCACACACAGGGTATTTCTGTTGTCCTGTAAAGAACCTGATAGGGAAAGAATGGTGGGGAAGTTGGCCTTCAGAGGTCCCTTCCAAATCTAAGGTTGCTATGGTTCTAAGAATAGATGGATGACAAGGGTGTAAGTGGTACCTTTTTCTAGTCTGGGCATCAAAATGGTGAATTTTTGTAGTTAGTTGCACTTAATGTGAGCCCAAGAAAAGCTGTCTTGGATTTCTTTCATGAATCAAATGGAACTTAATCTACTCTCTTTTTGTTCTTGTTTTCATTTGCCTTTGTCCTATTTGGTCTCCTTCATGCTCCAAATCCACCCTCATCTTTGAGGTCATCTTAAAGCATTTCACATATATTGGTTTATTAAAAGCTCCTGAGCAGCTCTTAGAATTTTATATAAGGAGGGCTAATCACATGAAGATTAAAATGGTTTGCTCTGTTTTGAACCTGAAATATAAAGTCTACCTGCTGGAAAACAAAGGGTACGTACTTACTAAAGCTGACACCAATGGTGATCTTTGCTCTATTGTAGATGAAGTTTACCTACTGTGCTTGTAGTAGTCTCTAGTGATGGCAGTCTACACCCTCCTCCATACTGCTTATTCTTGGTTTTCAGTATCCATGCAGTTAGTGAGTCTACACATCCGTTAATGTAGTGTAAGCCAGGCATCAAGAATGGTTCATTTGTCTATTTTCTGTATCTTCCATGATGTTAAAGTTTGTTGTCTCAGTCTCCTCCTCCCAAACTGAATTTGCACCATGCTTTTCCCTAAATTTTGTCTTCAAGAGCTCCCATTTTTCATTGTTATTCTGCTCCCTCTGATTCATGCACTCCTTGAGTTGTAATGCTCAAAATAAGCATAGTGCTTTCTTAGGGATTTGATTGGTTCATTGTTGCAAAGGAGGAGCTCTGTACTTAAATTCATTTTGTATGTTTCATTTTTTAAATGTTTTCAAAACAACTTATTTGTTTACAGAGTCATTCTCTAAAAACTCTGTATCCTTTCTGTAGAATAGCTGCATAACCAGTGATATCCCAAATTTTATGCAGCTGAGACCTTGTTGTGCCCTTTCAACATACGAAGGCAACAAGAAAGATGGAGAAAGACTTTTGAACAGGATTTGCAGTGACAGTACAACAGGCAATGGGCTTTAAACAGAAAGATGGTTGATCTGAACTGAATATAAGGGAGAAATATTATGTGGTGCTGATACACTGGCACAAGCTGCCCAAAGAAGTGTTGGATGTCTCATCCCTGGAGGTGCTCAAGGCCAAGTTGGATGGGGCAGAGTGGTCTGGTGGGATGTCTCCCTACCCACAGCAAGGGATTGATCAAGATGCCCTTTGACCATCCCTTTTATCCCAAACCATTCTGTGTTTCTATGATTCTGTGATTATTCTGTAGTTTGCAGTTGTGCTCTGCAGCCTTTCCTTACTGCCTGCTTTGCCAAGGGAAGAATTTTATTAATTCACTACACAGAGAAGCACAATTTATTAGCCTTAGTTCAGAGATGTGTTAGCCATAGTCACCATCCTTCTGGCTGGTTTTGTGGCCAGGAAGAACACACCTTTATTTGTAAGAAATATGGAAAAATACGTATAATTTTGGTTTTAACTGAAGTATTTTTTATCTCGTAGTTTGTCTCGGTTTTTTGTGCATAGTTAAAGACTGACTCAGAACCATTTTGGAGAAGAGTTCAAATCTAAAAGGATAATGGAAATTTGTGGTAGCTTTATTTATTGTGGATGGAATTTTGTGATTTTGTGGGTGGAATGTTATTAAAATCTATAGAAACAATCAGAATAGGGTGTCCTGGTATTTTCTGCAGTGGAAGTAGCAGACCATGCTATTGCTCACCACCTGTAGATCAGAAATGAGTTACAACTGGGTTCTTTTCACATGCCAAGTTATTCATGAGGTTTAGGGACCTCTTACCATCTCTTTTTGTATGAGCATGAGGATGTAACTACTGGTAATTAGTAAGGTGTGGAAATTAATACATGACTAATATAGGAAATTAACTTAAGTCCTGCTTATGTTCTACTGTAATGAACAGCACTTGCATCCTCATCATAACTGTATCACAGTGTGAGTTCTTAAAGAATAAGACAATTGGGAACATAGATCAATTTGCAATCAAAGAAACCAAAATTCAATCTGAAAGAAACCGGTTCAGTAATTAAAGTGTCCTAAAACTTTTATTCAAAAGGCAGTATTGTTCCCTCAATATTTATGCCACATGTTGCTGTAGATGCCTTAGCATGACAGCTGTCATTCAGTTTTCTGTGGGGCAAGAATCCTACAACTGAACCTGGTCTACTGCAATCTACACCTTCATTTCTGTCTGAATTCTCACTTGGTTGTATCTTCCAGGGAGCAAATACAGCTTTATTCTTGGAACTCCTAGGGTGCTCCATGGAGTCTGCTGGAGAGAAGCAATTTCAAGTACCATCCCTACAGTGCTCTCACAGGTGTCAATTAAAAATGATCCAAAAATATGTTGTGGTGCACAGCCTGAGAAATCTGACAGCTGTGCTATGAAAAGTAGGAAGATTACCCTTCTCCCATAGTCATTTAGAAATCCCTGGTAACACAGCATTTTTAAAGAACGATGTGAATGGATATAAATAACATGCATTTTGTACACATTTGAAAATATACAAAGTAGTTAGGAGATGAAATTCTATCTCTGAAATCCCTGTGAACTCTGTTTCACTTCTTTCCATCTCAGTAACATAAATCTTACTGAGGGGAGCTATTTGCAAACCCAAGCAGGGAATTTCAAGCCTATGTGAGCAACTCCTGCCCATCTTGCTGTGAATCAGTCAATACCACAGCAGCACGGTGATGTTCTGCATCAAAAATTCTGCAGAAGCCTTATCAAGACCTACTAGGGAATGAAGTCATAAAGTGTTATTCTGAGTGCAAAGGCTGGCCACACATTTTGAGAGGGAGGTTGTTAATATCAGCACTGTCACCGAGTGTGGTGCCTTGGGAAAAAATAAAAAGTAATATCACCTTGATTTTGTTTTTGAATCTATGGCTGGGGAATGCAGCACTTGCTTTTCTTCATACTGCTTCTGCTGTCCTCAACAGATTCCCCAACAACACAGTGCAACAGATCAAGTTAATAACTGATGGTGCTACTTTGTTTGACCAAAGTTTTGTCACACATATTTTCTGTCCATATACCTTGTGGGGTTCATGTTTTACAGATTACCCTGCAGGGTTTGGCTCCTAAGGCGGAAGAAGAAAAATATTTGTATGGAATATTCAAATCAGTTATGAATATTTTAAATCTGATTCTCCAGAATCTTGTTGCAATGAAGCCAGTTTTCCCCTGGAATCTAGGCACTTCATAAAGTGCCTTCTGTGAGTGGAAATACCTGTAAAAGTATACAAAATGATATGTTATTTAGCACCATGACTGTGAAATTTTAAGAAGGAGGAAGGAATATTATGTTTTAAGCTACAAGGCATGGCTTATTCCGGCTTGTGGTGGTCAGGATATTGTCATAATCACTTTCAATGGCATTCTTACTAGTCTTAGGTGGTATCTGTATTAGTCGAGGCCATATAACTGACTTAGCCTGATTTGGGTAGAAATCAAGAGCATACTGTGTCTCTTATCAGAGCATCAGTGTGATGGGTAAATAAATGCTAATCAAGCCAGCTCCTGGACCATAGCTTACTGCTGCAGACAATGTGATGGATTAAAGCAGTAATTCTGCATGATAAGATAAAACTTCATGGTATTTTTCCTCATTTTAATTCAAATGATAGAATTTTCTCTTTTTGCTAAGACAGTTTGTAATATTGTATGTGTGTAGGTAGCCTTAGGAGGGGAGGATATGACAGTAGGACAAGGGAGAAAGATAAAATGACTGTTGATAGAGCAGTAAAATACAGGTGGCAAAAGTTCTGAACTTCTGTCTAACAAGACATTTAAATCATCAGAGTAACTCTGGAGATTTTGTTAGATGAGAATCTACTTTGTGATGTTTGGATTGATGGAGATGCCCAGGAAAGTTTGCACTGATTATCCTCTGGTCTTAGCTTGAGCTTGGATTTACCATTATAGCAAGAGCTGCCAGCCTCAGCTTTTAGACACCTTGGACTGTTCTCCATAAATACAAATGGAAACACAGAGCTAAACCCTTGACACTTGTTATGTTCGCAAATTGTCTACAGTAGTTAGGTTGAAAGCCACACAGTGTGGATTAATCATGGAAGAAAGTGAATTCTTAAAAATCCAGAATTTTCTACTCATTTACCCCTACTGCTGAATTTTCTGAAGCTTTTCCTAGAATATATTACACCAGAAATGCATTGTTATACTCAATCTTTTAAGAGCATTCTAACTTCTACAGGAAAAAGAAATACAAAGAACATGGTTAGCATAGATTACACCTGAAAATGATGAATTATTAAGGAACTACTTGATTTTAATACTGAAGCTCCTATATTAAGAAATGCTTTGTACAGCACTCTAGAGGGTTGGCATCCTAGATTCAGATTGCCAAGCATAAATAGCAGTTCGCATTGTCTGGCCAGGTAGCATTGGATGCTGACATCAGTGCCATATGTCACACTGGGAAGCAGGGCTCTCTTGTATGGAGGGATGTAACGGGGAACTAGAACATTGGCTATGCTAGATTTTACTTCTGTAGTGGTGGAAACTGGGATGTGTATTGAAGCAGCCCTTTTCCATTGCTGTGCTGGCTTTGGGCAGCTTTGCGTGGTGGCTGCAAGTGATTGAGGTAGTCTCATGTTCCTCTTGGCTTTCTTGTGTACAGAGAAAGATTTTATGATGAACCTCTGGGTTGTTCCAACAAATTTAGCACTCCTATCTCAAATCATTTTTCCCCCCTTCTTTTTCAGTGCTCCTCTGATTCTGCAATATAGTTTATTTTCTGCACTTACACAGCAAAGACTGGTCTCCTAATGGACAGTAATAAAACTTGACCCATAGATGATTCTTCTTCCAAAATAGTTATTATATTTTAATGTGGAAGGAAATGCTCTTATAGAAAACAATAATTTTTCTCAAAATGAGGAGCAAGGAAAACAGAGAGGAGGAGTAGGAAGAAAACAATACTTTTCTTGCTTATTCTGCTCCCCATGACCTGACAATAAGTTATGTGCAATATAAAGTAAAAGATAAGTTATTATAAAGTTGCATATTGTCTTCCTCTTAAGGGAATAATAATTTTAAACTGCAAAACCCAGATCTAGTTTACTCTTATAAATGGATTGTATGTATGAATAGCTTTTGGAGGTAAGTGGTGAAAACTGCTGCTTATGAAGGTGTTTATTTATATTGCTTTTGCATTCAGGGCAATCATTCTCCACTTGTTTGTGATTTTTATTAAATATGATGCCCACTCATATTTTATGAGAAATGCTTATGCAAAGTAAACTATTTGATTCAGTATCTCAATGCTTACCTAATGAACAAATATTGCATATGATTAATCTTCTCTTTTACTGTGCCAAGCATTTTGGAAAAGAATAGAACCAGAGTGGGCAGCTTCATGCTATGTAATAAGCAACAAATGAATAGAAGCTTTTATAAAAGGGGGTTGAACATATAGTTCGTGTTTGCCTTGCAATGTTTTCCTTTAAGACTAAATGATGTTTTTCAAGTAATTCTTATATTTTTTCTCCTTCAGAATGAAACTAAACTGAAATGCCTAACTTATAGTTCACATGATTTAAGAATTTGAACTCTGTTATTGGATGGAGTCTTCAGTTTGCTTCCATCACGTGGCTGTGTTTGTTTCTTACTGCTTAGTGATATGGTTAAAGCCATGCAGTGAATCTCTACTGACATGCAGGGCATTTTTTGTTCATGATCGAGGAACATGATATTTGTTCATGATACTGCCATGCAAATTTTACATTCGTCTCCTCAGGTTCCTTTGGGAACAAGTTCCACTATTTAATTACGAATTGTATGAAAAAAAAGATTTCTATTAATTTTATTAATCCATCTTTCTGATCATTTTATTTCAGACTATTTCTCGGGCAGTAATACATACAATTGCAAATAAGTATTTGCAATTTTTCTTATCTGTTCAGTGCCAAGCTATGTCCTTTTCTTCCCTCTCTGTAATTCCGGTAGTCTGTAATTTTGAATGTGTGGTTATGTTTTTTTCTTTTTTCCCCTAAATGCATTACTTTGTATCCATTAGTATTTAAATTCAATTGCAATCTTATAGCACTGTCACTCAGCATTCTGAGATCCTTTTGTGAGTCTTTGAAATCAACACAGAACTGACAATTCTGAATAACTCTGTGTTATTTATTCCCATTTCCACACCACTTGTGAATATTCTGAGTAGAACAAACTCTGGGGCAGATCCCTGAAGGCTTCTCTGGCAACATTTCTTTACCCCGAGTTATCTGCTATACTTGTTGTTTCTTTAATTTTAAGCGCATATTGATCTGTGAGGAGTTTAGCTTCCTATCTGACTTCCTATATTATATGCAAGCTTTTGCGAGGCAATTCTATCCAAAACTTTTAAAAATCTTAAGTAGAGAATATTGACTCAATGATATTTTCTTCATTTTTTGCTGCCTTCTCCAAACCTCTAGCAAAAGAGGCATGAACCACACTGGCTCTTCCTCATGTATGTAGCAGACCTGGTCTGTATGATAATTTTCCACATTACTTGGTGCAGGAGTCAACTCACTGATTCACTGCTCCAGTCTTTGGTGGCCTCGGTCACATTTGTCATCAACTGCTGCCATGCTTTTGTGGATCTTTTCCTCCAGCATACCCCCATACTTGAGTCAAGATCAACAGCTGAAAACCACTCGGATGTCCCTGGGTGTTCGTTGCTTTGCCAGGAATAATTGCTTGAGACTTAAGGGACCTGATGATTTGCATATTTATGTCACTAGGGGATATTTGGGCTGGGTGCTGGAAAGTCCAAAATTAGCAGGGTTCTTCAGGAAACCGTTGAGCACAAAGCCGTGCTGCCAGATAGGTACAATGGAGGCAGTCATCAAAAAAGGACACAATGTCTTGAATGCCATTTGGCAAATCAAACCAAAGTTCAGGTCTCTGGTAAATGAAGAAATTGGAGCTTTTTTATTATCAAAGCTCTCATTCATGCCGAATTGTAGAATGGTTTGAGTTGGAAGGGACCTTTGGAAATCATCTAGTCCAACTCCCCTGTGATGACCAGGGTCATCTACTGCTAGATCTGTCTTGGGCATCATAGAAATAAACTGTTTAAAAGACAGGCCCGCACAAATGGACTTGACAAGCAAAATTCTTTATATTTGTAAAGAGTCATATTGATCATTACTTTCATCTGATTGGTCAGAAGCCCTGGAACCCTCTCCACACTTCCCATCGTGGTCTGTTGTCACAGCTCTCACAGACAATGACATCCTATTAACAAGATCGATCTCCTTCTGTTCCCTAGGTAATGACTAACTGGAGAGCCTTTCTAGAGTCCACATCACTAAACCTCTTCTGGAAAGCTAAATGATCTATCTGAGAGACAGGCAGAAGCCGGAGTTACTTATCTGTCTCATCCATCAGCACAAGGACTCTTTCTAACTGTCTTTCACTCTTCTATTAGCTCTACAAGAATCTTTGTATGAAGTTATGGGTTCTGTAGCTCTATAATTTGTCCTGGCAAGAAATCAATAAGGACTAAACCCTACTAAACTAGGATTCCACAAGTGATTTCAGAAAATAACCCAAATCAGTCAGATACTTGGATGTATTTACCTCTAAGCACCTGATCAGTCTTACTTCAGTCAGCTCTCTGCTGCCTTAGCTCCAGGCATGCAGGCAGTTCGAGTAAAGCTGGCTTGATGAAATAAGTTTATTTGCATGATAAACCATGATAAATATGTACTTTGTGCTTTCCCGAGTACAGCCCTAACTAGAAAAAGATAATTACTTGTTTTGTTTTTTATTTCCTCTGTATGTCATGTTGTCTACTTACTTTAGGTGAGTCTGAAGAGCATCAGCACAGTCCCCATCCTTTGGTCAGTACTTGGGCTCAGCCCTGCAGTGCAGCATACAGCTGCTGCATGGCTAAAGGGAGCCCAGCAGTCCAATGTTTGTTAAAGCAACACAGTCAGCTCTCCTGGGCTGAACAATGGCAGAGTTCTGCCTGGAGGAAAGTTACTTAAGTCCCCCTGAATATCAGCTGTTTGTAAAGGAAATTTTGATATCTTATCTGTGGTGACAATAACGGAGGAACCAGGAAAGGAAGCCCCTTTATTGGTTTTAGAGTAAAAACAGAGGCACATTCACGACTGTAATCTGTTCAGGACAGGAATTTGGTCCTTATTATCTGTGGGTCCAAATATAATGTGTTTTTAATTGCCTATTCAACGCATCTAGCAATTAAGGCAAAATTATATCTCTTCTTTTGAAAAATGTATGAGCTTTACAATTAGAAGTAATTGTCCTCGTTAATTGGAAGTGCAGCTTTATTTTCTGTTGATTGTATTTTTTTTAAAGGGTTCCAAAGGGTTTTGGAATCCCATTAGAGGGCAAATGCTATCGAGTGCTTTTGCTGCAGCCAGAAAGAACATACTGGAGGGTTGGCTCAGTACTTGTGGTGCTTTTAAACCCTGTGTTTATTCAGTTTAAAGTTAGTGATGTTTCAATATGCTAAGCTGTACTAGACTGTAACTTTCACACTGGACATCTCTTTCTCTGAGCAGTCACTATCACATCCTTGTCTCTGCGCAAGGGTCATTGCTGCATTGTGTACATGTGCTGTTCCAAGCAAAACAGTGCCAAGGCCCTGTGTGCTGCAATTTCTTAAAAACAAATGCACTGCATGAAGGAGAAGGCACCTGGAGACCATGAAAAGTTTTGGGAGGCCCAGAACAAATATTGGACAGAGGTCAGCACATCTACAGCTGGATCAGGCAATGAGCCAAAGCAGGGTATGGTGCATATACACTGCGAATGGTACCTCATGTCAAAGATGTAAGAGATTTGTTGACCAAGCTGTTTTTCAGACATTCAATGTGCAAGGAGGCACTTGCTCTCTTGCACTCATGCCACATGTTGGGAATGGTTAAACTGAAGGAAAACAGGAAAAATGGTAAGGTGTTGATGTTGGTCAAAATGCACTTTGTGTATGGGAATACCAGGCTAGACTTTGCATGTGCTGAACATCTTGGTATAAAAAGGTTTCTGTATTATAAGCTGCATCATGACGTTGATACCAGTATCACAGCTGCAGTGGAGAAACTGGGGCACCTTCATCATCCAGGCTACTCTGCTTGACAGCGGTTGCCAGAATCAAACCTCAGTGCGTGCAGTCAAGCCTCACTGCTGTGCAGAGATCCTGCACAAGTCCCTCAGAGTCCTTCTTCACCCTTCAGCAGAGCTGGAGCCTGACTTACACAGAAAGTCTTCTTTTTTTTTTTTTTTTTTTTTTTTTTTTTGTCCGCGGCCTTGCAAAAGGAATCAAATGTACATAACCAGGCTTTTCTTCCTAAAACTCTTCCCCTTATTCTTCATTTCACCTTTAAATTACTAAGTGCTGTGTTTCACAGAGCAGGTCCAAAGAAAGGCACAAGGCAACTGCTTCATTTAACACTGCTTGACAAAGCGATCTCGCATGACCTCCCAGCAGCAGCCTGCTCACTCCCTTTAAGTGCAGTGTAATTGCTGAATATCTGACTCACCTCTCTGTCTTTCAAGTGCACTTCTATGCCTACATCCTACATTTTTAGGTAGGGATTTAAAATACGGTGCTAAACACTGTCCATGTTTCCTTATTGCTGTATTGTTCTTGTGAGGATGTCTGTCAATCAAATGGTTGCTCAACCTTTTCTCCTGAGAGGAGAAAATAACATGGGACAATGTTCATTGGTCTGTGAGAACTGAGTACTTGAAAACTGCATGCTTCTGTGTTCTTGTTTGAGTGTAATTAGATTTAATGTGACAGTGTTTTGGTTCCTTCTCCCCAAACACAGCAGACATTTGTTTTGTGAATAGTTTGGGAGTGGCAGTCAGAGTGCAGTTCAGCTTTTGAGTTGTTCAGTGCTTCTCTGACAGGAAACAGTGTATTCATGGCAAAATTCTGGAGGATCCAGGCCTGCTGTGGATGGTTGGATGCAGCAGTTTTCCATCTGAGATACCATCCAGGTAAAATGCATCTGTTTAAGGGCTTACCCCAGAGGATTCTGAGTGCCTTATGAAAGTCAAATAAAGAAGGTCCAACTTCAGTTGTCTTCCATAATCACTGGAAATGCTGAGCACCTTCCAGCAGAATGCTTTTAAAGAACAGAGCTTGCCTTGTTCCATAAATCCTTTCTGATCTCGTTTTTTTCAGCTTTCCCTCCTTGTATAAATATGACTTGGTCCCTAAAGCCAGAAGCCAGCTTTGGAAGAAAGTGATTGCACAAGGTGGTGTTTGTATTAAAAATTATTGAAGTAAGATGAGAATTTGGGGTGAAGCTATTTTGCTACCTGCTACATCTTAAACAGTATCTCAGATGAATTTACAGTAGCTCGTTCTTATGTTCTATAATTCATACGGATTTTTAATTCTCCTTCAAGAAAAATTGTGCCTACAGTGATGTGCATTCTTTACCTTATTTTTTTCTCCTCCCATTCCCAAGTTGGCAAGTGAGGAGAGGGCATATTTGAGGCATAGGCTTGAAATCACTGTGTCTGTATGTAATTTTGCCATGAGAAATACAATGTGACTCAGACACAGACATGTTGACGCTGCAATGTGGATTAACTGAAGTTACCCAGACAAGTGTTGTGAATATAATACAGGATATGATTTCTTCTTCCTTCCTAAAATATGCATCCAAACTAAATCAGCTGCATCATTTTTCTCTCTGTCTGTTAGGACAGTAGCTAAGGGAGTACAGTTCAGCTTTACTGTGTTATGTCTATAATATAGATGTCTAAAGTTGGCTGAGATAACACTCTTCACTACCTATATCTCATTGGAAGGTCCCATGTAATCTATATTTACAGGATTATGTCCAGACATGATCTTGCCTCTTGTTAGGACTCTGTCTCTTGTGGTTTTGTTTGGTAATAGCATCTGACAGTTCCAGAAACAACAGCACAGCTGCTGGTGGGAAAGTTTTATATGGACACTCATTCTCCAACTTGCAAGTCAGAAGAGAATTCTTGAGTTTTCTTCAGTCTGAATAGCTACAGCTCACTCTTCGGGTGACAAAAGCACAGATTATTGGATCTATGTTCACTTTTGCTAGGAGATCACAATGTGCTGTAGAAATTGGTTTACTTTGTCGCTACAACAATGCCCAGGGGCAGCTTTGAGTACAGAAGAACAGCTGTGAACTCATCTCGCTGTGAGGATAGGTGGCAGACATGGCTGGGAGAGATGACCAGGGAGTTTCCATTTTCAGTCTGGCATCACTCCAGTTTTTCTTTACTTGAGTGGGACACAGCTGTTAATCTTGAAAAACCATAAAAAAACCTATCTCGTGCTTATTCATGGTTTAAATTGTTTTCAGAGCCAGTTGCTTATCATGTATTACTTAACACTTTAGCATGTATTTTATAATCCATCTGTGCTTTCAGGGAAACACTAATCAAGTTGGGCAGATGGCATGGAGAGAACAGGAACAGTATGTCCCATAAGGGATGGTTGTCAGTGATCAAATGGGATCTTAGAAGAAGGATTCGAATAATCACAGATCTATTTCTTTAAAGTACAAACAGCTTCTGAGGTCTATGAGCACCAATGCCTCTTCATGCACTGGTGGGAGCTAGGTGCACTGGTGGTGGAAAGTGGGTTTTTTTTAGGTAAAAGAACTGTAATCTTCATCTGGGTTTGGCTTTCCTTGCCAAAAGACAAAATACTATCCTGAATGTGGGAAGCAAATGGAAACAAATGCCAAAAATAAGATTAAATAGCAGAACCTTCAAATTCACATCTTACTTGCTCAGCAGCTTTCATTAGTGTTTTCCATCCTTTCGTATTTCCTTGACAGATAGTGCTGCTGTATATCACCGCTGTTCTGTGATCTCTTCCTTTACTGGAATAGACTTATTCTGATCTTTTTAATGATTTCTGAATACATGATTGTAACGATCACAGCACGGTCCAAGGTGGGGAAATACATCTGAGCTGAATGATGATTTAGCTAATCATGACCTGAATCACATTAAGCATTTTCAGAAAGAAAAAAACCAGCGTGGCTCCAGACAAAGGCATTTTCCTGGTAGGAAGGAAGTGTTTAATCTAGAATTTGACTGTCTTGTTTTGTTGGTTTGAGACTGCTCACTATGTGCAATAACATAACAGCAAGACACAAAACGTTCTCTCCTGACATACATTCCACTTTTCTGTCATTTGACAGTACTGTAAGGCTTCCCAAGCACCATATTGGAGTGAATTAATGTGCAGCTATTCCCTGTGCTCATTATGCTAAATTAGCATTTTACCCATATTATGGTTATTTTGTTCACAGAGAACAGGAGGGGGTGGTCCCAGATTTCAGGCAGCATTGCAGAGCTGGAAAAACAAGCAGTTAGCAGACATCACCAGTGATCTCCCTTCTTATTAATAAGTCACAATTTCTGTGGGCACTTTTTTCATAGGATTGAAGGTGTTTGGGATGAATTTCTTTATGGAGGGGTGGAAAAAGTAGGTAAAACTGTTTTACAGATAGGGATGGAAATATCACTGTTCTTGTGATTTTCCCAAAAGGATCATGGAGGCTAAAAATGTATGTCCAATTCTTTTTAAAATATTTGTTGGGCAAAGCTTCTTCTTGCCCACATTCTTTCTCATTCCCATTTTCTTTTATCTTTGGAACTTCTCCCGCTCTGCCCCTCTGACATTTCCTTTCTCTGTGTTTCTTTTATCTGTTCTACACATCTGTTACTTTTCCTCTATTTATTTCCTCCTTATACTTTATAAAATCAGCTGAAATCTTCTTTATAAATACTACTTTATAAAATCAGCTGAAATCTTCCCTCCTATCTCCTCTGACAGCAACTCTCAGGCTTCCCATCTCTTAACCAACCTGTTTCCCCACATTTTGTTTTTTGTTATTATGATGTGGACAAGTTTTACCGTAATACTCCTCTGTAATGTGTATATGTGCATGGAAAGTTAGGCAAGGTAGAAATATAAATCCTGCAAACACAGAGTTTTTTTATTATGTTACTGCAGCAATGACTTTAATAACTTTTAGACAGTATCACAGAATCATAGAATAGTTTGGGTCATAATGGACCTTAAAGATTACCTAGTTCCAACCCTGTGTTCTTTTTGTGTATAACGTGAGAAAAGAAATTAATAACAGAGGTTCCTTACAGAGATTGCCTTTTACCTTACTCCACCCTTACCAGAAGCACCACCAGAAAATTCAATACAAGGTTACTTTTAATCACAAATTTGTGAGGTCGTTACTGTGCAGCATTTTCCAAGGCATATTAAGCCCTGTTATAATATCTGGCAGGTTATCAATTAAAAAAAAAAGTCTTTTTTTTTTAAAGTATGTACTTACTATGTTGTATGTTGAAGCTCTGAAGATTTTGCAATGTTTTTTTTCTTTTACATGTGCATGGTGATCAGCAATGAGCAAACCCTATATTGTCCAGAGTACTGTGAAATCACAGAACCACAGAATAGGTTGGAAAAGACCTCTAAGATCATCTAATCCAACTGTCGACTTACCACCAACACTGCCCACTAAACCATGTCTCTAAGTACCGCATCTACACTTTTCTTGAACACCTCCAGAGGCAGTGACTCCTTCATGGTGGAGTGGCTGAATGATCTGTTAATGGTGGCATGCCATTAACAATTTTCAAATATATACATAAAGAAGACGCTTAAGCATTCAGCCTCTGCTAACATCAATGAAATTCCAAATGAAATTCCTGAAGGTACTCTTGAAAGCAGAGGCATCAGATTATATGAATGTGTTTTATTGCCACTTGAACACAAAAACAAATCATTGAGATGTTTATGCTAGCAAGTTTCTTTCAGCAGGAATAGCACTTACATGCACAAGTACATGTGTATGCCCACACTGACACACATACATGCAGCTCCACGCATGCACATGTGGAGGGAGAAATTTTAGAGCAAATTGAGAGAGTAGTTAAATTTTGACTGCCACATTAAGTCAATGTGTATTAAAGGTGCAATAAAGATGCAAAGACATAAATGAGCGCAATACCTGGTGCAGTTAGAATTGACAGGCTGAGATCTCTGCAATACGTAATGTCTTCCCTTTCTCTTCAGAGCTTTTTTCCAAAGTAGCAGCGAGCATAATTTATTGTCCTAGCAAGAAATAAATTGTTCTCTGAGAACAGCACTGGGCTTCTGACTGCATATTTCATGCAGCTGTGATTATGGAAAAAAAGGTTTTAGAAAATGAGCCATCCCCAATTGCATCTTGTTATGAATACATTCGTTTCCATTTCCCTGTTTGTGAAGTTCATCCTTTTAAATGAGGTTCTTTACCCAACGTTTAGGTATCTTTTAATGATTTATTTTCTTTCTCAGCACTGAGTTTTCCCCCAAAGCTCACAGATCGAGTTCAAGTCTTTGTGGGGAGAATCATCACATCTGGATTTCTTTAACAAAAGACACAGTGGGTACACTTACATCAGGAACAGCCAAAGTGCTTCCAGTTGCATCTAAGGGACTTGCTTTCTATGGTTCCTTGATACTTCCTTGATAGAACTTCACATAATAGTAGAAATTTCTGAACAAGTGCTGTGCAAGCAGAGGTAATGTGAAATGATGCATTAGAGATGTACTCTGCTCTGACATGCTGTACGTAATCTATGAAATTCTGATTGTTCAGAAAGCTTACAGAGCTAAGCCTTGACAACTTTGTTCAGGAAAGGCAGTCTGTGCTCAGGAAAATATCTGCGTAAGGGCAAAACATCAGTCATGCTCACGTTATCTTCTGTGTGAGCTGAATGGAGCCTCACTGTGCTCTTTTTTTATGACTTTGTAATGTCCGAGTACAAATATTAGATCCAGAAAGACCCCAAAGCCTATCAGAAAGAGGTAAGTATTTGGGATTTCTCCTTGTCTTCCGATAGAGCAGAATGGGGTGATAACATCTTCACACCTACCAGTCCAACGTGGCAAATCCAGTCCTCCCCATCAACATAACTAGCAACTACAGAAAATACTGAAAATACCAACTACATCAGTTGTTACTAAAAAAGCAAACAACTGTAATTCTTATTAAAAAAAGGAGTTGGAGCAATGCCCACCTACCTATCTACTAACCTCATATTGTTACATGTTCTCCATTCTCACGATACTGATTCTGTGATTCTCTGTATGTATGTCTACACTATACAACAAGGTAAGCAGTGCTGCTGAAATACGTTCCAGATATGAGGCTTGAATGTAAATGAGGGTAAAATGATGCCTTTGATCTGGAGTCAAGATTGAAGGAGATGTGTGTGATAATTACACGTGGTGCTTCAACACGTGAAATGCTTGCTTTCAGGTCACAGTGGCAAGGATCAGAAGTTCAGCTTACAGCTTGTACTTGCTGTAAAATTCTCTCCTCTGGTCCCTAAAACTATTACAACTGTTGTTACTACAGAGATGAAATGCTGCTGAAGAGCTCAAACATTCTTACCTCTCTAGGACAGCTTTGGGCATGTTCAGTTTTGCAATTCCCTGCATCTGCAACTGCTGTTTAGGAATGTTAGAAACCCATTTAAGCCCCCTCCCCCTTTTTAATCTAACAAACGGGTGGTGTCATTTACCTGTACCTCTGCAGCTATTGATATTTTCTGGTAAGATGTGTGTAATTTACCCTTTATTGCTAAATATAAACTCAAAATGAGGACTTCTCTTCTACCTAGTAAGGTTTTCATAACAATGTCCTAGGGTAGGTAATTTAGACCTGAAAATGGGTGTACCTTTGACTGTATTACTAACGGATTGGGTATTTTGTGGCAGTAACAGATTCAAGGAACTTTTTGTAGGAGGCAGCCAATAAGGAATGTCAAATACATCCTTTTTTACTATCCCTTAACAATGGTGAGTCTTGGGACATGCAAATCAGTTCTTAATAAAAGAAAAACCTGTGCTATGGAATCCAGCTACATTCCTAATCTGAATTCTTAATAGAGCTCATGTAAAAATTTCGTTATCTAGAGGGATGTTCAGAAAAACACAACAAATCAAACTCTCACTCCTGACAACCATAAAGCCATTCCTACCCCACTCTGCCTGGACAAATTAGGGCATATAGTACATGGTCTTCTTGCAAGAGCTTCCCAGAGGCGAGACACCAGCACAATAACAACATGGCTTTTCTTTAGTACGCTTGCATCCAGAGAAGTCATCAGTGTGGGCATAACAGGTTCTTTTAGTGCCTCTCATAGTAAGAACTGAAGAAGCTGTGTCTGTGCCAGGTAAGTAAGCAAATAATTAATTGTTGTTTGACACACTGTGAAAATTAGAACAGATTGAACTCGGGACTTAGGGGATGCTCTTAGCTATTTCTGGGTCTGTTCATCTGAGAAGTAACTATCTTCGAGCTCTTAAACAGAAAATAAAAACCCTTTATTTCATTAGGAATGCTCTGCTGTCTCAAGAGTTTTGTTTGGGTTTTTCTATGAATGCCAGAGAGGAAAGCTGTGCTGAGAAAGGCATGAAGAGAATCATGTTCTGTTTAATTATGGTACTTAAAGAATCTGTTCTATTTTTAAGCTGAACATTTGATTCATCACAAATATAAAGAAAATGTGAATACAGGCTGTGTGCTTCTGGCATCATATTTTGTACAGTATACAGCCACACTTTTGGGAAATGTTATGAGGAAGGTCCATTCATGTTCCACATACTGGCTTTTCCTCCTTGGAAATATTCTTTGATGATGAAAGTGTTTAAAAATCCATTACAAACTGGTACATTGGGTTGCTTTGAATTGAAATGTGCGAGAATGCAGCATGAACAGTTTTCTATTTCAGACGCAATTCATACTGAAACATTCTGCTGAAGCATAATTTACACTGTGGACACATTGGAACAAAAAACGCTAAGTGCTTTGTTTTAAAATACTGGTGTGGATAAAAATGTATTATTCAAGAGAGCTCCTTGGGATAGTTCTGAAATAGAAAATAACGTATGCAGATGGTCTTATATACATATGTAAGTGAGAAACTTGAAGAAGCAGTAGCAAATGAGACCCAGCTGTGATTCCATCAGGTGCTCTACAGGGATGCTTTCTAACTTGCAGAGTTTATTTTCCCATCCTCTTATTTTCCTTCATTTATTCTCTTCTCTACCCACCTTATTTGACTTTCACTTGCATCTCCCTTCTTAGACATCCTTGATGAGAGTTTGATTGTTACTCAACCTTCTTATACTATTATTTCTTCTGTTTGGTGTTACAGATTTTGAGCTCTTCATCCTCACTTCATCTTCAGTGCTGAGAAGATATCTTTATCTATGTTCTGACCATTTCTGTGCCTCATTTGGGTGTTGATGCTCTGAGCCCTCTGAGGCACACTCACGCTGTGGCTTGGTCAGGAAGGAGCCAGTGTACATCTTTTCCTGTAACACAGTGGAGACTGCTTCTCATGAGAAAGACCCTGTCTGCTTCCTCTGTATGGCTGCCCGTGGACCTGCAAGAGCTTATGCCACTTTGCAAACCTTAAATTGAACTGCTGCTGTGGCCTGAACCCCTCTCTTCTATCCCTCACAAAAGACCTTTCAGTTTCCATTACCAGCCCTGTGGCACCCAACATAAGACATTGGCCTTTTGGAGTGAATCCAGAGAAGGCCCACAAGGATACTGAGAGGGCCGGAGCACCTCTCCTGTGGAGACAGGCTGAGAGCTGAGCTTCTAGTACATAAAGCAGAAAAGATGAGGGAAAGACTCTTTGTCAAGGAGTGTGGTTGTCCCCCTCCATGGAGGTGTTCATGGCCAGGTTGGATGGGATCCTGGGCAACCTGATCTACGCAGAGGTCCCATGGCAAGGCATTAGAATTAGATGGCCTTGGTCCCTTCCAACCCAAACCATTCTACAATTGTATGATACGTCATTAAAAGGAGTTGGGATTTATTTTTACCATCACAAGCATCAGGAATGGTGCTAGTGAACTGTCAGGCCTCGTGTGAGCTTAACTTACTCTTGACTGGTATGAGTAAACCACAGATTTGCCTGAGAGATAGTTGTTATGAGAGACTGAAAACCTTGTAGGCAAGGGGTCAATACTGCAGTTTTTAATGATGACTGAGGAGCTTATGTTAGCCTTTTTCTGGTGTGTGCCAGCTAGTAGAGAGCATGTTTAATTTCTGCCCCTGAGAGAGCTGGTCATGGGAGGGACATTTCAAAGCAAGAATTGATGTAGATGCCACATTATTTCAACTTCTTGGTGTACATTGATGTACATTTTACTTCCATCTGTTTAAGCCAAAGAAAATATACTCCAGGTGACATTTTATATAAAAAAAATAACCAGATCAGGTCAAGAGATGTCTTTAATACTAAAAGTGTACATTAGTGGCTTAAGTAGGCATGGAGCAAGCTCTAAAAGTGAGTGCTCTTTACACATACCTCAAATTAGTGTATTCTGTAGAATAGTTTTGATGTGTGGATATTATTTGTCTTTGAGCAGTAATCACGAAAGCTCACACAATGGGGTTATCTTGTAGACCATGCAGTTCAGCTCTCTAAATGTGTTCTACTGTAGGAGGTGGAAGAGCAGCTTTGTTTTAAAGTGGATCAGAAATATAAAAGAACTAGAAGCAATTTTTCTAAATTCTTTTTAGGAAGGTGTACTGACAGTAATTATGGAAGACCTCACGACAGCAAGATCAAACACTGGAACCCTCTTTGGTTAAAACTTTTATCACCATGAGATAAAAATACCAATTCATTCTTTAAAATATCAGGGCTTAAATTTTCATAACAGCCAGTTATTTCAGGTGCCCCAGTTCATAGTTTCCTAGTTTTTTTTTAAAATATACTTATGAGTGCTATTTTTGCAGAAAGACCCATCAGAAATCAAACCCCTTCAATGAGGTTTAAATTGGATGCGCACAACCCCTTCTTATCTGTGAATAATTCAGGTCTAGATGATTCTAATGTAAATACTTACCATTTATCCATATCAGAGTCAGCTAATATTAGAGAAACAGTTTGAAATGCTATCAGTTTTCATTAATGTTTTATGTGTATGTGAAAGGAAAGAATAAACTATTCATAACATCCAGATTGAACGGGCAGAGTGATGGGGGTGAGTCCCATGGTTTATCTTAGGTATGAAGTGCAGCTTTCTAGAAGTAAGGTAGCACTAAAATAGTTTAGTGCTGAGCTCGAGCAATCTCTGTTATTTGAGGTTTTTATGAAAAGCTTAGGAATAATCAGTAACACCTGATCTAGTTTTGCAAAAGATTGAATATGTGAGTTCACAATGTTTTTTCAGTCTCAATTTCTGTCATTCCATGCGTGTATATGTTGTAGATTGTTGTATATATTCTCAACATCATGTATTTTATTTAATACATGTAGATGATTTTATTTTCTTGTATATATATATTACACACATATATTGCTCATAGACCAATGTATACTGGCAGTTTAGAGGCATGGCTTGCTGGAAGAGTAGTTTCATATTTGGATTTCTCATTTTTCACACTGTGGAATGAAAAGCTAATCAGGCTAATAATAATGAAGATTGCTGTATTTGCCAGGTAGGCAAGAGAACAGGACATGCTAAGGTTTTGCTAAACAACTCATTCTTCCTTTTTAGCTCCAGGAAAAGTCTGCAACAGGGCCACAAGGTGGCAGATGAGCTGCAAAGATTACGGATTAATAGCTGTAAAATAGAAAATAGACCATGAATGACAATTAAAAAAAAAAACAACACAAACAAACAAACAACAGCAGCAACAAAAACAAACAAACAAAAACAAGGTATAAATGATTGAGTTTTGTGCTTTTAAGTACTTTTCAAAAACAAAACAAACCCAAAACAGATATGTTTCCTATCACATAACAATGTAAACCAAGCATCAGCCCCCTCAACCATCTTATTGCAACCGATTGGGGATCTAATTGCATTCAGTAGTAGCTAAATCAACCATGGTCAGTTTTTTTTTGTAGGCTCCTTATCTTGGGTACTGTTCTAATGAATTTGCTATGACTGACATTTCATCAGTATCCAAACTGAATCTGTTCAAGCATGAATTAATATTTATTTGATGCTTTGGTACTGTAGAGAAGAACAAGAATTTTCCTTAGTCTGAAGTGTAGGATCTACAACATATGTTTGTTCTGGTGCCAACACCTGCCTATAAATACCTTTGCATATCTGCTGCTTGTAGAAGAAATTACAAAAAAATGGCAGTACCTATTTTCCACAGTATAGAAATGATAATCAGAAAAGGAAAATCCATATCCTAGTTCTGGTCTGAGGGGTTCATCCTATGTTTGGTAGACTCAATTTCCATCTGATGGCTCAACGTATTTATTTTTTTTTTTTTTTGAGTTTGTTCTGCGTGACTTGCCAGCAAGCTCAGTAAATCCTCCTAAACTGCTATTTTCCTTTTTGTGTTGGACTAAATTATAGGCACTGTCCAAACCACTCCCCAGGCATCAAGCAGACAGAAAACATCCACAATAATCTCTAGTTCATAGAATCATTGAACACAGAATCGGTAAGGTTGGAAAAGACTGCTCACATCATTTAGTCCAACCATCAAACCATCCCCACCATGCCCACTAAATCATGTCCCTCAGTGCCACATCTCCAGAGCTCCCAAAGAAGGCTAGGAACTGGAAAGCAGGCTGTTCCAATGCATTACCACACTTTCTGAGATTATCTGCCTGGTTGGTGTTGTCTGTCTGCGCCACACCAGATCAGTTCAGCCTCAGGGAGGGAAAGCTAATAAACCTGAGCATCTGTGGAGCAGGTAACACCTCAGTTATCCTGCCCTCTCAAGACTATCATGTTGAACTCCTTGATTTGCAGGTCCTTATTAATTTGGTTGCTTCAAAGAAGACTTGAGTTTTCTTTCAGTTTTTTTTTTTCTCAGGGGCTGAGTTGATCCTATTCTTGTAAGATCCATTTAAGGCACAGAGAAGCTTTTAGACAGTGACAGACCCTCACTAGCAGTGATAAATCTAATCTGAATGAAGACATGCTGCTTCCTAATGGAAACATTAATAATGGTTCCATTGCTTTTGTAGTTCTAAATAATTGTATTGCATAATTACATGACAATTTATTCTTGTTGTTTTGAAAGCATTTCTCTCACTCTTCAGCTTGTTTTATTTTGTTGTTGTTGATTTTCCTGTGTTTGATCTTATATTTGCTAGTAGAAGAATATACACTGAATTACTTGTAAAACATAATACATAATTAAATGTTCTGCCTGTGGTCTTGTGAAAGGCGTTGTAATTACAGGAGTACATTTTTTTGGTCATAAATAATTCAGTCAATATTAATTACATATTCTTGTTTAGTAATCAGTGAATTCCATATCTTCTGTTCATTAGTTTTCCTTTTATTACAACAGAATCTCATAAGCTATTGTCATATATTCCAGAAGGACTCTGTTATAGTAGGAGGAGGTGATGATTGAAAAAGCATTTCTGTCAATGTTTTTTTAAAGGTTTATCCTGTTTCTGTGTTTTTCTTGCTTCATTCTCCTAAGAACAGGAATGGCCAAATTTTCAGAGTACAGAAGAGGAATGTTCACAGTGCTTTTTGTTTTTGATTGTTTATTGTGATTAATCATAATGAATTATTATCATTTAATGATTAAATTATTCAGAATTCAACAAAATCAAGAATGCTTTTACTCTGCATGTGTTTCAAAAAGTTATAATGAATTAGTACCTTATATGTGTCTGCAAATCCAGCTTGTTATAGTGAGAGAAGGAAGAGGAGATTTTTATTATGAAACGCACATTCCTAGAGTATCTAAACTGAAAAATGGGAATGATAAATTCCTGTTCCCATTATGATGTGAGCATCCATAGCTTTGTCTGGTTTTGGAGGAGCCAAAGGCATTCCATATGTCCCAGATTTGGGCATCAATTCAGTTTAATGGCTCCTTGACGGACTGGCACAGCAGAGACTGGAAGTGCTGATTTTCTCTAAGTACTGCAGTGCTTACAACAATGAAGTAAAATAATTTGATTCAAGTAGAATTTAGCTACTCTTCTCCTTCATACTTCCTGATTTATCTTGGTTAGCTATTTCTGTCCCTAAATAGCAGCTTCAACGAAGTCTCTTCTCTCCAAAGAAGGTGGTTTTAACCATTATCACAAAGCTTACAGAAACTCCCTGCTCCCTTTTGATCAACTCTTTTGATATTATTCTTCAAAAATGAAGACAGAAGGATGAGTCATTCAGATAACTGTTTTCTTAGAGGAACAAGGACATTCTTAATAGCTTTATTGACCTCATCATTTTGAGTATTTACAGGTTTAAGCAACAGAGAAACGGCAGTTCAGAAGTTACCAGGAGTGCAGTTTAAGACTTCTGGACATTCTCTGTCACTTGTGTTTCTACTTTTGTCTGACATCCTGAATGAAGTCAATATGCTTCTGGAAAAGCCTATACTACAAGACTCTGTACACAGGCATTACTCGCATAGAGGTCTACATTTGAACTCACCACCCTCACCTTTATAGAGACCAGAGGAAATACATATGACTTGTACAATGTTATACTGTTACACTTCTCATCCTAAAATAATTTAAATTAATCTCGTTCTTGAGGTGTCTTTTTCTTTTTGCTGACCATAGGGTGATTAGTTTGTCAGGTGACATCTTTTCCGTGGATGTTTAAAGTGAGCTGAAATCCCAACCACACAGTAACTGTGAGGCAAGATGGCAGAACTGGGTATATGGCAACAGGAGAGTTTCAGTGTGTTGAAGTCAGATTTTTTTGTATGAGTCAGTGACGCTATTGTCAGAGCTAAATCAACATCACAATTACAGTATCAATCTTTTTGCATATTTCTAGTTACAATACTGTGATTAGCTACAATGTTATGCCACTGTTACAGTAATACCATGATTATGAGTTATTATGCTATGGTGTATTTATTTGCCAGGTCAGAAAAAGAAAGATAAGCTATCCCTAGAAGACTAAATCAAAATCATTATGACTTTAAAGTCTATGTGTTTTCTGCATGGATCACATTTAAACAAGGCATTTATAATTTAAAATGACTGTGTGCGAGTTTTTCCTCAGGGGGATCTAGGGGATCTCAGGTATTTCATATACTTGATCTCAGGTATTTCATATACTTGTTATAAAGTTCTAATGTGGTACTCCACTTGAGAACTGAAGTAGATACGTACTGGCTTGATAATAGCTGAACATTATCTTCATTTTACAACCTATTGTATTTTAGCTACACATCAGAGTACATGGACATAGTGCTTTGAAGAGAAGATTTTCTGCCATTGCAAGCATGCACTGCACATGGAGAACTGCCTTGCTAATGAACCGTGGAATGGAGTGGAGACTATACCAGAAGAAGGGGATGACTATCAGAAGAGAACGTGGTTCTTAGTCATTTCTTAGTAATTTTGGCAGTAAACATGCTGAAGATAAGACAATTGCTAAGACTCGGTAAAAACTGCATTCCTACAACAACCAACATAGGAATGAAAACATGAATGCAGAACTCTGTGGAAGGAACAGCATATTACAACCTCAGAAACTATTATAAGTGGAACATCAAAGAAAGCAAAGTGAAGGAGATGACAGGTTGGGAATTTTTTTACACTTATTCCAGAAACATGCATGCACAAGAATCCAACAATAAGAAACATTTCTTGACAAGAACTCACATTTATCTTTCCTGTAAGCAACATTCAAGTGGATACCTGTGGACTGTCTTAGCAGATGAAAGATTGCTGAAGTTGATTAGCTCAAGTTAACAGGCACTACGAAGGTTCTAAAAGAGTCTTGAAATTAATTTTATGTCCTTCAGTTATATTATTTCTGTTTCTTTGAGTGAGGAAATACAAAAAGTGGCTCCCACAGATGTAAGATAGTTATTCTTTGCTCTCTTCTCTGTGGATATTTCCTTTTTGCAGTCAGTGTTCCATCGAGGCAGGAGCTGAAAAATCTCTGCACAATGACTCAAAAATTCTTTGTATAGCACTAATAAAATGTCATCAGCAGCTGAATCTGTAACAAACTACTTTTTTCTTTTCAAATTCGATTTACATTACAAAGCAAAAATGTTGAAAACATGTCCATTTAGTGGAGATGTTCTTACACAAAGATTTATCTTCCCTCC
>PPHD01000112.1:73936-106484 GCA_002909625.1 Bambusicola thoracicus
CCCCCCCCCCCCCCCCCCGTATTTTCACTTAATTTATTCCTTTGGTCAAGACCTCCTCAGGAGTCTTTGCTTATCTGTGTATTTCCCCCAAAAGAAATGTAGGCAAACAGTTACAATATTCTTCATTCCAGCATAGCTGGCCACTTTTCAAAATGCAGTAATACCACTTGTAACAGACGTCTACAGCAGGAATCTTACCTGGAACAATTGCTGGGTGAAAATGCCAATAGATAGAATGTTTGGCTGCAACTACTCTAAGGAATTAAACATGCCTAGGAACAGCATTAAGTTCAAGTGGCACCAAATAAGCCATGTCCATAATTGCCAAATGCTCTTCCTCTCCAAAGCAATCTACTAGGAATGACAAACTGCCCACGAACCTTGTGAGATACATCGGCCAAATCTGTCCTTGGAAGGACTCTGCTTGCTAGCATTTCAAACCATTTCAGAGGCTGGGAGTCATTGCCATGCACTTTTTTTTAATTATTATTATTTTAGTAGTATGGATACAGCTTTTACAATAACCAGAGTTACACATGGATTTTGATATCACGACTATCAGTACTCAAAAATCTGCTTCTACCAATAAAGCTTAAAGAGATACGTGCCAGTTACATACAGTGCCAGTAAAAATCAAGATTTTGGCATCTTTGAGGCTGGACTTAGAGGAAGAACACATAATTCAAGAACTCAGGAACTAGATTGTTCTATGAAATACTATTCTTTTTAGACAAATGCTTCTAAAAGCCAAAATATTCACTTAATTTCTCAGCTGCCTCAATAACCTGCTATGACTTCCTCCCTTCAGCCATCAGGGCTATTGGTAGGAATTGCATCCATGAACTTCAGTATCAAAAGTGCAAAACTTTCTTACCTAAGCTAAAAAATACATCTTTTATCTGTAAGAAACCAGTGGACTACTGCAGACTCTGGGGCTAGCTGTTAGATGAAAGCATGATTATACACTGAGCCAGTGTATTATTACACTTTCACTTCCTCTGCTGAAAGGTCTATTATCCTCTCCGTGAACATGATCTAATGTCTGTTGAAGTCAGCGTGAGCTTTTCATTGAGTTTAATCGACTTTGAATCACGATCTAAATGTGAAGCCTCCTTTTACCAGCTAGAAGAGAATGTATGAGAAGTATGAAGAGGAGATCTTTAAATATATATACCCATTTATATGTCATCTACATATACTATAGCATCTTGATATTTATCCATCTTCCACATTAACACAGGCTTGAACACGCCTCAAATAGCTGTCTGAAGGGGCTAATACAATATGTGCAGGAATCTGGTCTACATTTAATCTAGGGGATATAAAGAGCAATTTAGGTACAATTGATAGAAAGATGAAGAAGCTTTGTGTGAAAGTAAAAGAGGAGGAGGAGTTCTCAAAAATAACTTTCCCAAAGGGAAACTGATAAGCTGTTTCATGGTGTGCATTTTTTCCTCTTGCTACTCTGAATAACTTGACTATCTTAGTTCTGATTAATACATTTTTAATTTGTTAATTATTTTTTAATTAACACATTAAAACTGTCATGTTGCCCCAAACCCCATCCAGAATGGCCTTGACACTTTCAGGGATAGGGCATCCAAAATTTCTCTGCACAGCCCGTTCCAATGACTCATCACTCTCATAGTCAAGAATTTCTTACAAAGTAAAGAATTTCTCCAACAAGGTCGAAGATTTTCTATTGTATTTTGTTTCTTTAAAATTCCAGGTTATTAGTGTATATTTTCACATCTACTTATTGATGAGCAACTATAACTCTAAAAGGAATTGTACATCCTATAGTTCTGCATAAACCGTGGATTTCCCCATTTTCAACCAGCGATATAAAGGCACAACTACAAATCTTATTGTGACAGCCAAAGCTTCCATTTACGCAAGCGAAAATCGCTCCTGTTGGAAAGCAGGTGAAGATATTATTCCTGCAAATTGTGGTTGATTACCACAAAGAGCCTACACAAATGGAACTGCAGTAGAGCAGCTATAGCGATAGATGGATTGGTTTAAATCTGTAGTATAGACAAGTACAGACTATAAATCAGTAAACATTCTCAGCAGACTAGCTATTTCAGCCACAATTATTTATTGTAGTGAAGATTAACATACATTTGATGGGTATATAAAAGGCAATAGAATATAGCAACTGAGAGAGCATTACCTGGCATAGAGCTGGGATCAAATTATCCTTTGTATCAAACTCAGAAATACTGACACAACTGGAATTTTGCATAGTTTGTCACTGCCAACAGAGAAATCACCTGACCAGTATTATACTGCCTCTAAGTATACTATCATAAATCAGCTACTTATATCCTTTTACAGAGAAAAAAATGTATTTTAATAATAACACTATGCTGACAACTTTGCATCCAAAACCCTTTGCAGAGAGAAGTCATTACTCTCAAGGATTTAGGGTCTGGTTTTATAAATATCCTTGTCTTCTCCTACATCCTCTAATCAGCTGGCATCAGCAATTACTGTGCATATTACAGGAAATCATACAATCACAGAATCATTAAGGTTGGGAAAGACCATTAACGTCATCTAATTCAACCATCAAACCATCGCCACCATGCCTACTAAGCCATGTCCCTCAGTGCCATGTCTCCATGGTTCTGGAATACCTCCAGGGACAGTGACTGCACCACCTCCCTGGGCAGCTGTGCAAATGCCTCACCACTCCTTCTGAGAAGAAATTTTCCCTCATCTTCAATCTGAAGCAACCCTGGTGCAAATTAAAGCCATTACCTCCTGTCCAATACTGTATTATTAGTCTATATATAATCAATCAAACCTGGAAACTCAAAGCAGAGTTTTGGGCTGTGACATGGGTAACATCAAAGCTGTGTATGGACACTGGCCTTTTGTGAATAGCATTAAATTTCTTCTACATGGAACCAACCTCTGAATTAAGATTTCTCCAGTAGCAGTGCAGCATCCACAGAGAGCTGTTTTTGACAGGAAATGAGGATAAAAGGAAGGGAAATATAATTGAAAGAAACAGTAATTTTACATTACTATTTTTGTGTACTTAGCAAGGGTGATCACACTGTCTTATCCAGTTTTCATTTGACCCAATGACCTCAGTTTCCTTAATACCAGTGGAGACAAGTAGGCACAGATAAGGCATGACTCATCTGCTAAAAGCAGAGTACAGTCAGATGAAACTCCCAGATGTGCTCATTTCTTTCCAGTGATTATATAGCTTACATATAAGTGCTCACGTTACAGATACATAGTATTAGGAGGGATGAAGCCTCCTATAAAGTCACTGCACTAAATGCAGAAGAGTATTTTCTGTCTCTCCATCCACCAAGCACTAAAGGAGCCAATCAATTACATGCTTCAATCTTGACCAAGGAATACTTCCTGATATGCTGGTTCAGGTACAAGTCTCAGAACAGCAGTAAAAACTCTCAATAATATTATGGGGGAAATACGTAATAATCATTTTTATATCTTACTGTCTTTGGGCTGGTGTCTGATTTCTACTCAGTTGTAGATGATCAGCATTTTACAGCCTGGAAATTCAATGTCAGCATTGAGACCTATCATAAAAACTTTGAAATATAACTGATGTTAAAGAATGTTTCATTTTATTCATCAATTTTGTGACTTTATGTGATAAAAGAGGTTAATTTCTGTGTCCTATTAACTCTTCTGGGTTAAATTAGTTTTCAGTAGCTTAGAGGACTATGTTTCCACATAAACTTTTATTGGCTACAACATGCTTATCAAGTAGGGTCTGGTTTTCTGGGCTTTATTTTGATCTTGTAAAGTGATTTAATTTTATTAGATTGTTTGATCTTGTCAAAGTGCAGTTGTTAATCTATGCTTCTTCACAAGCTCTTCTTTCTTCTGGAAAATCAGTTCAGTCATTATGACCCAACTGCTGGTCTTAGTAAAAATCATGTTGCCCATTCATATAATGGAAAAACTTCACACACTTTCCAGAATCCCAGACGTTTTCTAGAGGGCTCTCATTTATTGGATACCTGAATGAAGGTCTTAGTGGGCTGGGGGTAGCCATATTACATTGTCTCTATGAGTTGTTGTAGGTTCACTGCTCACCAGCCATGTTTTTTGTTTTTTTTTTAAGAGATTACTTGGGTTTCAGATATTCCTGCTTTAATTACATCTATAAAATGTACAGCTACATTGATTTCTCTGCAGCTGTGAAAATACAGGGGTTAATTCAGATCATATTAAACAAGACTCACAACAGATGATAGCTTTCATTTTGGGGTTTTTTTTGTTTTGTTTTCTTTTTTCCTTTGTTAGGTTGCACTTAAATTGAGATAAGTGTTGCAAACAGTGGCAATAACAGGGAGATAACTTCCATTTTGTGTTTCAGTTCCTATGCAGTTTTTTTCTGTTTAATCTAGTTGCATACTTCCTGAATCTCAGAGATTTACTAGATACCCTTTCTGTTTTCGTTTATACAAAGACAAAAATAACCCACTGCAGAAAAACAGGTATTTATTCTTTATAAATAGAAAGTTTGTTTATTTTTCTCAGGTTGCTTGCTATTCTTTGCTACTCAATGTATGCAGAAAATCAAGGAACGTGAATCAACAAGGAAGATGAAAAGGAGGCTGTTGTTGGACTGATCTGTTCTTTCAGCTTCTGTAACTGGACATTGCAAAAATGCCAGTTAATTTTTACAACGCCAAGGGTATAACACAGCTAAATCACAGCCATTGTATACATACATATATATATACATACGTATGCTATATGCATGTGTAGTTTCTAAGAAGATAGCTATGTTCAAAATATACAAAAGGATTAAAAGATAAAGTTGAGAGACTGCTGTCCTGAATAGGATTAGAATTGAAGGAGATAATGAGGTCATACTGTGGACACTTTAAAACTGTTCATTACTTCCTACTTATTGTAGACCTCAAAGTACACCCAAAGGGGGCTGTTAGTGGGTAGGAAGTCAACCCACGTTGTCATCAAGTTACAGTTTTGTCCTTTGCATTAGCCACACATTGTGAATCCCCAAAGTGACTACAACTACGTAGAAGAGTCACAGCAGTTGGAGGTTTTAATTTTGCTAAACTTATGCTGTCATTTCAGCATCCAGGATGTAAATAGTCAGACTTTCTAGATTGCTCCTCAAATGAATCAACTGTTTTCCCTATCACTTTTTGTTGTTGTTTTCGTTGTACATGTATAATATCAAAATTCCCTACATATATATGTGGTTGTTTTGCATTCACTATTTGTGGAAGATCATATTATGCAATTTCAGATGAAGTAATACACTTCAAAATGATAAAAACGACAAATGTCACATTAATGACCACACTTTAACCACTCTCATCATGTTAACACAAGCTAATATGTGAGGCAATGGAGAAATTACAGCCTCAGGATATTACCTCCCTCCTCCAGGTCTATTTCATATTTATCCCCTGCCTGGAGAGCAGCACTACCCCAGTGCAGCAAACCCCTTCTGCAAGGCACTGGGTACAAAGACACACCCTGCATAGCTCAGTGCACATTAACCTAAGTGAAGCACTGGGCTCACAAAACGACAGCGATCCTCTTAATTTCATTCATTTAGTGTTGTGCACAGTTGGGTCCACTGTGCACCTGGGGCAGCAACTTTTCACTGATTTGGGTTGTTTGCAGCACATGGACTGGTAGGGTGGGTAAAGGACTGTGGTGTTCAGCTGCAATATCCCAGCAGTGTGTGCTTCTCTGCCACGATACCGGTAAATACATCAACATCTACCATCTCTTCCTTTCAGAGTTGATCCAAAAGCTGATCATCAGCCCATAGGCTCTTGCACCCCCTGTATCACATGCTTTGTGTGCTTAAAATGCTGTTTGCTGCTAAGAATTGGCTCTGTAAGAAAAAATCACATGCTCAGTGACATTGCTTCTCCTGCAAATATATTATCCTTGTCTTCACCAGTTCTTTCCCCTCAAGGAGCGACACAGGACGAGCAGATCTTTGAGCTGAAAATCAGGATAGTGCAAAATATACTTTAGCAAACTGAAATACTCCACAGTACAGAAACCATATTAACAGCAGTTGACGATTAGAGCTATTAAAGCCTGATTGTTAATTGGATTGTTACAAATGAAACACATGGACCATTAAAAGGACATCAAACCTGGTGGCTTGCAGTAGGGACAGCAGGCTTTGGCAAAGACAAATTATTCATTAAGGCCATATGATGACGATAAGTAGTAGTTGTTAACACCAAATTTCACTCTAATGGGAGGCTCTTTGGTGCCTGGCTAATTTCCCTTTTTATCTTCTTGTGCTGCTTTAATGGGCTTTCTCTTTATTGTGTTTTCTTTGGATTTATCACTGTCAGCTGCATACACTCTTGCCCCAACAGTCTCCTTTCAGGTTTCCTGCTTGCCTGCTTGTTTGTGCAGCCATTTTTTCACCAAGCCACTGACAAACACCAGGGACACATCAGTCCTTTTTAGCTCAGTGGGAATGCTCCAATGCACATGAAAGCCCCCTACTACTCTTTATTATCCTGCTTGCTTTTCTTTTTTGTTCCACTAAGTTGTTCCTGGACTTCCTGCAGAGTCATCCCTCTTACTGACACAGCCACAGATTCACACCCGTGGTTCTGCACCAAGACTGCTGCTTTTCTCAATTACCCAGTGTAGATCAGAAGCCAAAATGAGAGTGTAATACCAGCATAAGCAAAACCAGGATCAAAACCTCTGTAAAGAGATCCTCAGTAAAGAGTCCCCCAAACACCAAACTCAAAGAACCCAAGCTAAATTTCCTCATTTTATATATTTCAACAACTCCTTATACATCATTTAGCAATGAGAAAATTACCCCAATGGTTTTCATCAAGCATCTGTTACGCCTGTTTTTATTCCTTAACAATATTATCCATTCTCCTAGCACACACACTAGCTTCAGTGTTAGCCACGTATTCAATTCAGAGTGTATGTCTATAAATGTTGTGTTGGAACATTTTTTCAGTCTGCTCGTCCTTTTCCCTATAAATACTATGTGTATCTCATGTAGACCTTCACTATTTCTCAGATGGACAGCAGGCAGACTACTCATTAGCGTTGTATTTAATTGCTTATCAGTCATACTCTCAAGCTTTCCAACTTTTGAGCTGCATATTTACTGTTATTAAAACTCCCCCTTTTTAGGCCATTCCAGCTTTTCTTTAGCCCTTGCTTGGGTAGAGGAAAACTCATATGATCTTTTAAGGACTTTGAGGGAAGAGCAAAGAGGGAAAGGAAGCTGTATTTCAGATTTGTCCCAAATGGGATAGAGGCTTCCAGGGCTGATGGCAAAATTGTTTTAGCTTGAGCCGCCCTTCTTTAGCAGTTTACACTATGTTTTATATCCAGAGTTGCCAGAACACCGTCTGCGTGTAATCCTGTGCAGACCCAATGCAAATAGCATTGTGAACAGACCCTTAGAAATGTCTGTGCAATTTATAGGTAGTTAAATAAACAGATACTGCTCTGGAAGAACAGGTAGTCAGTTTATCATGCAGTTTGCTCGACAAATTAAGCTGAATAAATTCATATGGGCACTCTGTCATGCAGTTGCTGCAGCTGTGTGTGTTTGAGAAGTTTAGCCATTGGTGCCTTTCACAGGAAAGCCTATACCTGACACCTGGTGTAAAAACAACATTCAGCTCCACATAGACCTTGATTCTGCAGCTGAAACTTTGAGCAGAAGCCTTTTCCCATGAGGAAACTCTCTGATGTTAAGATTCCCCAGACTGGATGGCAACAATTGAAGCCAGGTGAAAATATTTGTGATATGGTGGTTGGTGCTCTGCAGGGATACAAATGGCTTTGATAACAGACTTGATAAAGTTTGAGCAGAGCTTCTCTCAGATGAATGTACTCTGTCAGTTCAAAATGATGCTTCTCAATTGTTTGGCTTGAATTTTGGGTAATGGAAATGAGTTATTTTTCCTCCTTCCTGCTCATAGTAATCTTTGATTGTTGAAAAAATGGCTTTTAACAGGGGCAATCAATCTTTGCAATGCTTTAATTGTTGTGAACTCTGAAATATGATGTTTGTAATTACTTGCAGTTATTTCTTATAGCTGGTCTTTCTAACCCCAGGAAAATACTGATGTCATTGTGTTTGCTCCTTGTTAGGCGGATGATATCCTGTAAAATTTCTTTAGCGAAATTAATTGCTCCATCTTGTATTGATCTGTTTGGCTCATGTAATCGATTTACCTTTTATTGCTGATTGGCTGATGATGTTCACAGTACAAGCTGATGGATAAATCCTTCCCTTGTGCATAGTATCACAAGAGAAATTGCCCACTAATATCTTTCTCTTTGGAGTAAAATTTTCACTGATACAGAGAGGAGATCTGTCACAAAGAATAAAAAGCCAAGGTAATTTTTGGCTGGGAAAATGCTTTTTGTAATGGGGAGATATAACTCTTGACAGTTGAAAATGCTTTCTCTGGTCATGGGAAGACTGTTCTCCGTGGAAAATGCCCTTGTCCCTAAATTTCTGTTGTAAATTTAACAGAATTGTCTAGTATGCTAAATCTGTCGTGGAGACTGGATGACGGACAATGAATGTAGACTCATATAGGATTTGAAGCTTCTCACTTTTATGTGAAATTAGCTTGTTTAATGTCTGTTCTTGAAGGAATCCAAATTAATAATGAGTTATATATTTTATTATGGAAAGACACAATTGAATGTTGGAGACCTGTGGCTACTGAGTTGCCCTGATCAATCTTTTCCAAACTATCTGGGTGAAGTAAATGAGATGAGGACCAAGCCAATCACTCAGGACATGTCAAGACAGCTCTTGTTCAATCTAAATACAGCATATGCCAGACTGTGATGCCTTCAGTCTGTTACTTGCCGTACTATACTATATACTATGCTATATTCATTTGTAGATCATAATAAATATAAGGGGATTTCTAGTCTAGTCTGATGGCATTTAGCTCCAGTTGTCTTGCAGTAGTATGAAGGAGGGAGTGAATGCCAGGTCCACACAGACGTACCCTGGTGATTTTCAGACAGTGGGCCTCTGATTCATATATGGATGAGCTATAGCTCATAATCGTGACTAGAATAATCAGAATTGGATCCTTTGATTCTTTTCTGCAGTTCTGTTCTATTTTTCTGATTTGCTTTTTTCAGTCAGAAAGTGCAGAATAATATTAATTTGTCTGTAGCAAACCACATGTTCCTATGTTCTTATTAAATAGTCTCCCATACCTCAATTGCCTCACCTTGAGAATACTTTTGCATATCCCATCTCTAATTGTTAGGCACAACCTTCAATCGCTTTGTGCAGAAAGCTGAAAAATGACTAAGAGCATCTTTTAATAACTTTGCAAGCATGTTCAAAAATGGGAAAAGTGCTACTTTAGTGTGTGGAGCAGCTGGTACTCGTTCCAGCAGGATTTACCAAAAAACATTTTTGCTTCTGGCTTTAGGATGAGTCATAATTGGTCCCAAGAGGATAGCTCTCTGGACAAAATGTAATTATGATAAGTGTTTTGGAAAGTTTAATTATTCTGCCTCTGGGAACTTACAGCCTTTAGAAGAGATCAGCTTCTTACTAGATTTATTTTGGACTAGTGATTTCTAAAGGGACAAATAGTGTTTAACTCTTATCATAAAACAACCTTAATTTCAGTCTCATTAAATAAAATTAATCCAGGGACGTATTTTTTACTTGGAATGACACTGGTGTGTGGGCCAAGACCCAGGTCCTCAGTGGTATGCAACTGTCCATACAGATATCTGACACTCATTAATTTTGATGGAATTATTTACTAAACTACCTTTGTGGATCTGAGACTAAATCCTAGGAAAGGTCAAAGCTTTGAAGAGACCCTTACAAGCACCAGCTGGCGTACAAAATGCTGTGTGAATGCTGATGTTACACTGCAGAAAGTGAAATACTGAGAGTGGTTCTGACATAGTTGTCTGTGGTTGGTTTATCATTGAATTATTTGAGTTGGAAGAGACCTTTAAATGCCATCTAGTCCAGCTCCCCTGCAGTGAACAGGAACACTCACAGCTCCATCAGGAGTTCAGAGTCCCATCCAGCCTGACCTTGAGTGTCTCTAAGGGTTTGGGGCATCCACCAACTCTCTGGGCAAGATGTGCCGGTGCTTCACTGGTTTAAGCTGGGGTCTGGTAATTTGGGCACCAAAGACAGAAAGCAGTCATTGCAGTCATATGAAGGAGGGTGTCAGTTTTTTACAGGCAAGAAAAGGCTGTATCTTAACTTAGAAGAAATTGGCCATAGTTCACCTGTTGTTCACGTTTATTCACAAACATCTTAAAGACATCTGTATATTGAGGATTCAGATAATTTCTATCAGAACTAGAGGGCTCACGTATAAGAACAAATCTTGTTCAGTGGCAAGTAACATTTGGATTGTGTTTCCAGAACTATTGTTGGAGGTATGATCCTACAAAAAAGAATTAATTCTTTTGGTGGATGCTGACTGGAACAATATATTCATGGTCGTTTTAAGAGAGCGCTCTCAGTGTTAAATCTCGTTTCTACCTCTAGTCTCTGTGTGAGATGGTGTAGAAATATTTCCAGGAAAAGAAAACCAGTTGTTTATATATAGTACAAGAAATGTCTCTCAAATAAAAACAAACAAAAGCACCTGAAAAGAGAAACCAGAAATGTTTTTTACTGATTTCAAATGAGCGTTCACTTTTTTTTTTTGGCTGAGCTAACATAGTCTAATTGAAGGAAACTATCTTAGTGTCCCACAGAAAAAGTTGTCTTCTTTACTTTAGCAGCATAAGTATATTTTTATTTGCTAGAAAAAATATAATTCTAGATAATTTTTCTCAGTTTTCTGAGATAGCATTAATAGGGGCCCTGAAGCTAAACAAGTACTTTTGCATACCAAATGATTTTTCACTACATACCTGTCATAGGAATGCTTAAAAAGAGAAGCAGGTGGGTGGGCATGAGTTCCCTCAGTCTGCTGTGAAGTGCAGATGTAAAGACTGTACCACTAATTTCCATCATGTAAAAACTCAGGTACTTATATCAAGTAATAATGTTGTCACCAAAGAAAGCTGTGGAGTCAGACTCTGGTCCATATATAGCACCAGTACAACATAGAGTGTTGCACAAGAACCATCTGCTGTCACCTGCTGATGTTTTGATCACCAGAGTGCTGAAAAAAAGGATATGTCTCTGCTGTATAGAGATGCCAGCTCCACTTTGGAGATGTAGATGCTGGAAGGGATCATTTGGAGCAAGATGTTGAAACTGAACTGCACATGCTCGTGGTCACAAATTGAACTGGCTGCTAGGGAAGAGCTTTGTGATCACTGGGAGGATGCAAATGAAAGCACTCTACTGACTCCATAAAGAAGGGAGCTAAGCCTCTACTAACGAACCTCTATTTCATTATCATTCATTTCAATATCAGGCTTTATAAAAACATGTGGCTGAGAGACTTGTTGAGAATTAAAGGAGCCCTTTCACTGTAAAATAATTGGTGAATTTTGGATGCTGTTGACTGTTTTGTTGTATCTGATATGCAAGACTCTATACTGTTTCCGATGACACTGATTTATCAAATCAAGAGATGTGTGGTCACTAGCAGAAGCTCCAAATGTTTCTGTGACTGCATGTGGAATATTGAAACCAGAAGGAGTTTCTGGTAGTGGTTCTTTTTGTCAGATAATTTTCTGTTGAAAGCAGTGATGTGAGGCAAGTAAGATTTTTAAAAGATAAGATAACATAGCAGAGTCCAGTGCTCTAGAGATTTTTACTTCTCAGAATTCTGTAATACATCTCCACAAGCCAGTGCTTTGCTTGCAGGAGAAGGAACAAATAGGACTGTAAGCATTCATTTTTCTCCCAGACAGCAGTGTGTGCTGCTTTGTGGGCAGGTTTGTTATCCTCCACAACAGCAGTTTTTATTACTTATTTGGCTACTCTGTATGTACTCAGTATAGCTGCCTTCCTTACTGTAACATGGATTTTTGTGCTATGAATGACCTGTGCTGCAGTGAGAAGCAGTTATGGTTGTCACCACTGCAGAGAAAACACAGCCCAGTGGAGGACAACCCCAGAGAAATGCTTGGTTTTCCTAGAGTCAAACTAAAAGTATTTGTGTTAGAATTTTCATACAGTGGCCTTGTTTCTCTTGATTTGATAAATCAATACAACCAGAAACAATCTGGATGGGCCTGGATGTCAAGCATGCCCAAACAGTAATGAATTCAGAGCTGTACTGTGCAGCGAGGGTGAGTGGAGAGGTCATTGATCCACATCTCTGAGTTCTCAAGGAGCTGTCCAGTAGCAGTGCTGAAGCACTCACCACTCGGCTGAGAACTAATAAGCTATAGTGATACTTGCCTGGGTTTATGAGAAGGAGAATTAAACTAAAACAAAGTGCTGCCCAAAACTGTAGTTTCTCTGTGACCTGATCAGAGTCTTTCTGTGATGTGCTATCTGCAGAATTGCTTGTATTCAACGTTGGTTTGAAGAAACAGCAGTTTTGCCCTCATTGAATTAAAAGAAACACCAAAACACAGAATTGAACCTTTGCAAACAGCCAGTGCAAAAGATTATAAGAATGTTAGGACATAAGTGGTGAAGGGTCCATTAATCCCAGCAGTGTATCCTGTAGCGCCTCACCAAGTCTCTGGACTTAGTTCTTCCGAAATCCTTTAAGGGAGGGACTAGTGCAGAATACCCTGCATGGCCCACTCTACAAAATCTCCCTCTGTAACTCCCTGAAAAGAAGTTGCATTGAGGTGGAGGTCAGCCTCTTCTCCCAGGTGGCTAGCAATAGGACGAGAGGTGTTGGCCTCAGGTTGTGCCAGGGGAGGTTCAGATTGGGTATTAGGAAACTCTTCTATAGAAGACTGGTCAGACATTGGAATAGGCTGCCCAGCAAGGTGGTGGAGTCACTGTTCCTGGAGGTGTCCCAGAAGCATGGAGATGTGGCACTGAGAGAGATGGGCTGATGGTTGAACTAGATGATCTTAGTGGTCTGCTCCAATCGTAACGATTGTATGATTCCATATGAGGGAAACCAAATCTGAAACAAGCCATGTTGAAAGTAATATTGCTACTTTTTTTTTTTTCTTTTTTTTCCCCCTTATTGTAGAATCTACTTGCATAGTGCACCTACCAAGCTTCAGGCTGTTAGTGATCCTGATCCCTCTGTGACCTTTCTATTTTGCAGCCCTGATATCCTTCAGTTCCCACGGAGATTTTAATGAAAGATTAAATGTTGTCAATAGTAATTCAGCTATTTCTTCACCAGACTGCCTTAGAAGGATTGTATCCTCTGGTTAATGTTCAATTTGTGTATTTATACCATTGTCTCATCTGTGATTACAAAAGTGTTAGACAGAAATATAGTTTACCAAAGCATATTCAAGAATCTTCTCAGTTTCTTCTACAGCAAACAGTAAAAATGATTTATTGGCTACCTGGCTGTGGCCTTCCCCAACTGCTCCTTGTTTACTGATGTCATCAGTGGCAGAACAGAATCTTCAGGAGAGCTTTTTTTCTTGCAGTGCGTAGGGAGAATAAAATATTATTTATTTTAATTTTTCAGATAATTGCTTATCAGACTGTTTATCTGACTGATTTTTATTTTGGTCTTTTTTAAACAGTTTGTGATGCTTCACTGTTGCTAATTTTATTATTTAACTTGGGTACAGTTTCAGTATTTTGAGTGATGCTTTCTTAATTCTAATATCTTTTTCTTTGCTGTGTCATCACACAGATTTTCTTTTATCCTTTCTCAAACTGTTCTAATGCATGATAGTCACAGGTACTGTACTTCCAGTTTGGCATCCTAAGTTAGTCTATATAGTGCATAAAAGGATTTAATTCCCTTAGCTGCATGTTTTAACTTCCTAACAAGCTCTCCCATTTTTACTGAAGCCATAGATTGGAGTTTAGTCCTGCTGTAGTGGATTTTTGTTGCTGCTGTTATAAGGAGTGAATCTAAGTGCATTTTAGTCATTGTTAAAACAGAGCTTCCACTGTGCAACTTTGAATCAGATCCAGTGCATTGCTCAGTATAAATGTACAGTTTGCTTTTCATCTCACCGTTTGCTCCAATGAACTACTGCTGTTAGCTGAAATCCATGATAAAATTCCCCTTTCACTGAATTCAATGAAATCACAGTTTTAGCAGATTCACTCAGGGAAGCTAAAGTTCAAACCCATTTATAGCAACCTTCAACAGTGGAGTGAAGGATAGCCTGAGGAATGGGAAATTCTCTGGATTCTGGAATGCAATTACTCTTTTCATAACTCTTAGTTCATGAACACCTGGTATTCTGCCTTTATTGGGAATGTATTTAGTCTGGAGAAGAGGGGGCTCAGGGGAGACCACATTGCTCTCTGTAACTACCTGAAGGGAGGTTGTAGTGAGGTGAGGGTTGGCCTCTTCTCTCGTGTTACTAGTGATAGGACTAGAGGGAATAGCCACAAGTTGCACCAGGGGAAATTCAGGTTGGATGTTAGGAAATGCTACTTTTCCGAAACAGTGGGCAGGTGCTGGAATAGGCTGCCCAGCGAGGTGGTGGTGTCACCTACCGTGCAGGCATTCAAGGAATGTTTAGACATTGTGCTGAGGGACGTGCTTTAATGAGAATTATTGGTGATAGGTGGGCAGTTGGACTGGATGATCTTGTAGGTCTTTTCCAACCTCAGTGATCCTATGAATCTATGATTTTATGAAAGATATTGCTATCTAATACATGTCTATCAGACTATTTGTCAGCCTCAGATATCTCCTACCTGCAGGGGGGCTGTAGGATGGGAGAGGAGATCTGAACAACTACTTATCCTCCAATTGCAAATCAGCCACAACCTTTGGCAGTGTACTTGTACCATATGGCATTGTACAGCTCTGAAAAACAGACCAGAAAAAAGTTTTTTTGCAGCTTAATTATCATGTTGTGTCTTGCTGTCATTTCACACTTCTCAGGTACAGCTGTGGGAAATCTTCAGTGCCCACCAGCATAAATGTATTCTACAGTTTTTTTTTCTTCATGTTTTGGATTCTGTAGTGTTAGGAAGAATCTCTATAGAGAGGAAAAAAAGTGACATCAAATGAACCTCATCCTGCAATAGGAAAAGGTCATATGTTAATTTTAAAAAAAATTAATTTACACGTCATATTCCCTGTCCTATTTGCATGGATGTACACACAAATTTTCAAGCGTTTTTAGGGGAAAAATGGTTAGGCAACAGGAATGGAGTGGTTTTCCAGAAGAGAGAGCCATATTTCTAATTCATAAATGCAAGAAGTGAATCATCACAGACCATTGGGTCTGTGCTATGCTGCTGTGAAGCTGGTTCCAGATGCAGATGAGGTGAATGTAGACTCATGCTTCCTGAACTTCATTTTTGTTATTGCATTGTGAAAATGCTCATATAAGATGAAAAATTATCAAGGAGTAAAGAGATGTCTATGCCATCAAGGCAAAACCCATGGCAAGAGAAAGCTACATGGAAGTAAGGGATGGCAGCTGAGGGAAAAGATTATCTTTCTCCTGAAAGCTATTACTTTTTGTTGCAATAAAAGAAGTAAAATTCCATGACCTAAAAATAATATGAAAAATAATGCAGCACAAGAATTTACCTCTGCTCCTCATTCTGATGGTGCAGAGGCAAGTTCCCTCACTAGGCTGCACTCACACTGTTTTTTATATAGAAATTAGTGGCAGCATCACACTGATTGCAAGAACTCAACTGAATAGAAATCCATGGAGGTATTTAATGACATTATATTTTCTGTGCGTGTTTGTCTAGTGGCTTCTTCATTCTTCATTATTTATCTTGGTAACCAGTGCTCAGAATTGTCAGACGTTGTTGTAGGCTTTTCCACTCAATGGAGCATAAAAGAGAGCCAAAAACAGAAGCAAAACACATATTAAGAAGTCCCACTCTATTTCCCTGGGCTGCCAGATGACAAATATTTGATCAGCTGTAGATCAGTAAATTACATATCCCACTTGCTAAGATTTTTATTTGGGAACAAAGCCTTAAGAAGTAAAAGTATATTTGTGCAAACCTCATTAAGTGTGTTTAGGATAGGAACAATGTGATTGTGGTTGGAAGTCTTATTTGCAGTCTTCTGTAATTTCATTAGGATTTAGTTATTTCTCCAAACAATTTCATGAGTTCTTTTTTTGTTGCCATAGAGCATTAGAGAAGATGACACTGTTCTGTCAAGACTCACAGCAAGTGAGTGCTCTTATGAACTCTGGATGCTATCTACACTGTTGGAAGATTTTTTTTCCCTTTTATGGTGAATTGTAATACTGCAATGAGGAAAAAACAAGTCTGTGCCCTTTACTGGTTCTTTATGGTGCAGAAAGACAGTTTTAGAGTCTGTTCTTCCATCAGTCTTTCAACAGAAATATAAAGTTCCAAATGCCTGGTTTTCCTCATGAGTTCTGCGGAGTATAGGTTCAATGGGACAGAAATATAATAACAAACAGAAGTTGAGACTGGGTCTTATACCTCATTCAGACTCTGAACTGCTGTGTTTAGTCTTCCCAAAACACTACTTTGCTTTCTTTCCTAGGATTGATTTCACCTAACTTTAAGCACCACTTCAGGTGTTCGCCTAACTTTAGGTGTCAATCAAGGGAGAGAAATAGGTGTGTTTAGGGAGTGTCTCACCTGACCTATTTGAAACATCATCTTAGCTTGAGAAGAATCATACTACTGATCATGACATGCTTCACCTGGTGATAAGGAAGATCTCCAGAATAGATCAGATGAATCACTTACTGTGGATGAAAAATCACAGATGGAGAAGCACAGTGCCTCCTCAGCCTCATTTCCATATAAACACTTCAACTGTACAACAGAGAGAGTCATGAAGGCCACAGAGGTCTTCGTCTTTTTCCTGGGTTCACATACAGAGAAACACTATCTGATATCCAGGGCACAGTTCTTTATTTATGAGTCTAATTATTTTAAGGCAGAAAAACAACAGTTCTTCTGAAGAAATCCTCCAGCTTTTCACCCAAGGTTAAGGAGATGCTTGGAGCCTCTAAAAGAAATGAATATGACAGTACCTTCCAAGTATTTTTAAGCATAAAAAAAGCAATTTCACGTGTCACGTGGATGGAACTGACTGAAGGCAAAGAACATGGTGAACTTGAGTCCTCACCTGAACACAGACAGTGAAAATAGTCTAGAAATAGATGCTGAGTCTCACAATTTGTGTTTCAGTCTATCTTGATTTCCAAAAAACAATCCTCAGGGGAAAAAAAAGAAAAGAAAAAAGCCAGCTTGCTTATTATTAACAGATAACAGGAAAAATCCCATTCTGATAAAAGGATGTGAAAAGATGTACTGACAGGCATGTGAAAGATTCACCTAACACATAGGATTCCTTATTCCTGCTAAATACTGGTGCTAATACACCATTTTGACACACAACAAAGACCAGACTCAAATGTTACTGTGTGCAGGGAAAGCTATACTCTGAATAGGGGATACTTGCTCAGTATGATTTCCTCTCATGCTGTTGCTAGTGGCAATCTCTTGTAGATAACGTAAATATATGTCCTTAACACACTGTTAACTATACCTATGTCCCCACTAGTGTTTTATATTCTCACATTTTTGACATGGAGATAAGGAAGAAGGACAGGGAAGTGCATCTAAGTTTGTATGTCATCTTTGTCAGATATCAAATGGCTGTCCAATGTCTGATGGCCGTTTAAGCTTGGAGTAGGTACCTGCGAAGAAGGACTGATTCCACCCACAGATATATTACATCTGTGAATGTGAGGGAAGCATTGAAACCTGTTTAAATTAAACAGGTAGAGTGGAATTAATCTAAGTACCTGAGCTAATCCTTACAAAGACAGGATGTGTTTTATCTTACTTTATCTCCTTTTTCAATCAGTTAACAGTAAGGGGCAATTTAAAGGATGGATTATCTGATTACTTAGGCATCTGCTTTAGAACAATATAAATTGTAACACAGATTCCTTTGAGCATAAAGACAAAGGTTGAGTGATGTATTACTGAATGTGAGCCAGACCCTTCTAAATCTGTTTTGCCCTGTTTATTCTTTTTTTCCTGCTCTGAACATTTCTTCTTGCTGTTTCAAGGGCAGTGGTTGATGCAGTAGAGTAGTGTCAATCTGGCAACAAAACAGTAAACCCAGCAGTATCAGGGCATTAACAACTTCCAACAGAAAACTGACAGGCAAGTCTGAGGCATGGGTCTGTGTGAAAGATGGCTATCACACTATGTTGTGGAAGCAGCATTGGAGAACAACATCTGTGTAAATATAAAATAAACGTACTTCAAATCTTAGGGTTGAAAACTCAACATATGTAGCTGCCTGTAGTGGCTTCAGTTTGCTATGTTCACCTCTGGAAAATTGTTGTTTATCCAACTGTAAATATCTGATAGAGAGCCAGACACCCTTGAGGGCACCTCAGAAACTGTCAGCTCCAGTGGCTGCTGGTGTATCATCAGGGTAACACACCTAGCAAAATTGTGCTGGTGAGACCTGTTCCCAAATTACGGCAAGTAAATTGGAAGTAATATCCTAGGAAAAAAAGATTACTTTTCAGGAAGTTGTTGTGGTGTACTTAAATGGGCAGAACGAGAAAGAGAATGACCTTTGGATGCAAGGAAATCAAAGGTGATAGCCAGGATTATTGAGGTAACTCCTGAGAAGAGGAGGGAAGGCCTATGGGGATTTAGGCAGCAAATAGAATTAACAGGCACTGTGGAGGTGGGATCTACGTGGTTGGAGGTATATTTTGGTGGTCTTTGGGGCTGATGCTTGATAGAGATAACTCTAGCCAGGGATGAAATGAATGCCTTGTACTGTGATGAGACAGCAAACAGATCAGTGCAGGATAAGACTAAAGAACCACTTGCAGCATTAACACTGACTTTGGCAACTGAAGATAGATCTGGGAGCAGAGCTTAACTTACAGGTTCATGGATCTGGAGGCAACTGAGCCTCAGCTAAGGCCACTTTTGTTCTTGCACAGCAAGAAATAGAACTGGGAGTAGACTCAGTGCTGGTCTGATCTTGCTACTTAGGTGGAGTACCCTATGGGGCACTCCAGATAGGACAAGAGGTTGCACAGGAAGATTATGCAGTAAGACAGCTACAGACTTATTCCAGCAGGGAAATGCCAGTGTACAAACTTGAGACCTATCACCTGGTTTCCAAGGACAATATTCATAAATATTAATTGAGCCATGTCAGCGAGTGTGTGGGAAGTACTAGAGGCCACCAGGCTTTACGGACAAGCCACAGTTTCGGGGTGAATAGCAGAGCTTAGCTGGAGCTAGTTAGAATCAGAGGGCATCTTGTTTACCAGTATAATACCTAGAACTCAGATCAGGTGTACAAGGGAATAGTTCATGAGCCTAATTATCCTTCTGTGATTGTCTGAAAATACCAGTGGATGTTTTTTCTTCCAAATTTGACAAGATTTGGATGTTTCCATGGAGATCACCTATTTTGCTGAAACTCCAGTGAAAATGACCACCACAAACTTTTCTGAACCTTCCAGTGACCTACTTGGCCTGTCACAGACATGCTCATTCCAGAGGTACTTTTCTATGACACAGCCAACCTGCCAGAAGGCGAGGCGGCACTTCACCATTACCCTCACCTTGGCTGGTACTATCTATCCTTTACATTGCATTGCTGTTGTTCTTTACGAGGTCCTACTAGAAACTGTTTCTTCCTCAATTTGCTTTGTGTGTGTTTACAGGCCTGTTTTCAATCTTTTCTGTTAAACAGTCCCTGTGGAAGTCTGAGACTCATTCTAGAGACCATCCTAAATTCTTGCTCAGATATATCTTTTATTCCCATTATCATGTTTCCAGTTTCATCCAGTAGAGGAATGGTGATGGAGGTAAAGGCTGTAACTTGGGACCATTTAGTTTTTGTATTTACATGTCATCAAGAGGAAGAGAGCTGGTGGTGACAGCAAGGCTGGGGTGGGACATAGGTGGAGACTCTGGAAGCTTCTTGCATCTCTTTTTCAAACTCTGATGATTTCAAAGAAAGCCAGTCCGGATGCAATAGAAGTGTATTACATGGGAACGACCTCCAAAACAGGCAGTCAAACCTACAGGATGGGAATAGGAAAAGAGGTTGCACAGGAAGATTACACCATAAGACAGCAACAGGCTGCTCAGGAGTTTCAGAGCTTGTCTATGGACTCAGGGTACACTTCGACATTTTACTCTCACAGACTTCATTAGTACTTAAGTTTTTTTGGGACCATATTGAGAAGAAATATGAAAGTGTATTGTGAGTCAAGCTTAGAGTCAGAAAGGTGGCCAAAGATGTCAAAGATTCTGAAATTTTGCTCTTCCATGGCTTGGTTTCTTTACTTCAGATGGGGGTAGTTACGTTTCCTTACTCAACAGAAGTCATAGTAGATAGCTGTATCAGAATCAGAATAGGGCACTATGGAGATATCAGTTCCAATATGACAGAACTTGTTAGTAGGAGTGCATTTGGAAGCAAAAAGAACATGGCTGTACTTTTAAAAATAGAATTATACTGTAGAACTTTCTTCATGGAGTCTCCCCCAGGCCAGTACTGCTATTTTGTATCTCCTAGCAAAACTCAAACAGAACTGTCTGTGTTGCTCAACAGAGGGAAGAATTTGCATTTTCTTGTACTTCAGTCAGCATGAGGTTCTCACTGTGAAGGTTTAGAGAGTCTCATTGGGAGAAATGAATCTGGGGCTCTGCTATCACAGTGTTCCAGTTGCAAATCTGATCGCAACTTATGTGTGAGAAACAGCTTTGGGGTAGTCTGCATTCCTGTTTCTCTTCCTTTTCTGCATCAAGATCTTTCATAGTGAAATGACATACAGGTTCCTATTAATGGGATTTATTTTAAGCTCATTGCAGCAGAAAAAGTGACTAATGCTGCCCCATGATATCTATACTTGTGAGGTGAAGAAGGTGCTTCCACCCTGTCAATGAGGCCAAAGTGTTTCTAAAACCATGTGAAGCCTGTGCAGCAATTTGTTTACACCAAAAATAGACCCTGTCTTGCCCCTGGGAGGGTATTTGAGAACACACTCCAGTTTCCTACAGGATTTTGCTTTTTGTTCTTATCTCAATAGATCTGGAGTATGAAGAGTTTGTTTTTGGAACTGAACTCTGAGTTCTTTCAGTTATTTGAAAGTACATCTCTTTCTGCAGCCAGAGGTCCCCTGGGTCTGTCACAGTTGTGTCTGATGACTGTTGGAGAGCCACATGAGTGATGTGCTGCCCAGGAGCTCCTGCAGCATACAGCTTTCCTCCCCATGCCCAGACCACAATTCCTGCCACAGTGCCCCATCACAGTGGAGCTGGTGAACTGAGTCCAGGGGACCAGGTGAACCAACCCTTGCTAATGCTCTTGACAGTGTTAGACACCTGATACTTGCCTCTCCACTTTCTTTTCACAGCAGAGGTCTGAAGAACCACAGCTGATCCCGTGATTTTTTTTTTGTCACTCTCTGCTATATTTGAGCAAATCAAATCCCAGTAAAGAAGCGGTCAAATTCATTTGCAAGTGAGGTGCATATCCAAGCATGTACTGAAGAAGTCCACAGAAGAGTATGAGCAGGAAGGACAAGAAAATAGCCTCCATATGGCCCACCAGGTATGCTGTAGCCCTTTCTGCTCACAATGAGTTATGTTCAGAGAGTAAAATCAGATCTCAAATTTATGTGAATCCAATAGGCTAAGCCATAAAATTGATAGTATGATATGCAGGTGTTACTCAGATGTAATAGCCCATTTAGAAAAAAATAGATATAGATTTTCTGTCTTTTCCATGATCCATTTCCTTTCTCACAAAGGAACAGCTAAGAAGGGAAGTGCTGTGCTTTTGTTTTATAACCATTGCTCTGATGCTTATGGTGATGCTTTAATGGAGATGCTTTGAATTTCTTGCTTTAAATTGCTGTTACCGATTATTTTCATATCCGCTTTCAGTTACAGTTAGATGAAGCACCTATTTAGTAATTCTTACCCAAGGACATGAGAAAACAATAGGAAGATGCTTAGTGGTGCTAAGAAGCCTCAGTAATGTAGTGTGTGTGTATTCATAAACTCTACAAATTCTTCCGTGGACAAAATGAGCTTGCACACATGGTTGGGGTTTGTGCTCAGAGTTATAGCAGCTAGTTGTGCAGGAATCTTGGCACCTATGCTCCAGGATGAGGCAATTTCAGAAAATTATTAGAAAACGCTGCACTGAGAAAGAGGTGAGCACTTTTTTTAATGAAAAGGATTCAGTGTATGTTACATATCCATCTTCAGCACCTTGTCTGCAGGTTGCTTAGGCTAACATCCATTGAAAGCCAAAGCAAAACCCTAGATGAAGCAGTGAAACTCCTGGATTTGCCCCTGAGGGCCCTATATGCTATCACAAAAGATGAGTGATGGGACTACTTCAAATTTCCTATTACAATGATTTCTTTTCTGTTTTTTAAAAAATGGTGGTTTTACCCAAATAGAGAAGAAAAATAAGATCAACGGGAATCTATCAGTTTCAACAGCATTTTGCTCAAAGCAAATAAAATGCTATAAGCCACCCTGTGTCTTCCTATCACACATGGTTGCCCCCTGCAAATCTCTGGAAATACTTTGAGGGCAGCAAAACATTCTGCTTTGACATTTTCTGAATGCATCATTTTTCACTGCAAAGTCATCTCCTACTTCAATATTTCCTAAACCTTTGTGAATTATATTAAAGAACAGAAACACTCCACAAACAAAAGCAGATGACAGTAGCAACAAAACAACGCATACATCACTGAAAACTTTATTTGAAATTGTTGTTTTTGTTATGTTTTACAGACAAGAAGTCCACTGAGCAGATTTCATAGGATTATAGAATGACTAGGCTTGGAAGGGACCTCAGGCATCATCATGTTCCAACACCCCTGACACAAGTAGGGCTGCCAGCCACCAGATCAAGTACTAGATCAGACTGCCCAGGTCCCCATCCACCCTGGCCTTAAACACCTCCAGGGAGGTGCTCTCCTCTGAGTGCTGAGGAATGTGGGAAGTCTGGGATTTGGGAGAAGGGTGCTGTTGGAGACACCCCATGCAATCTTTCACTGATCAGCCTCTGGCAGAGGTGCTTTATGTATTATCCTGTTCCTCCCAAGTGCTGTGGGAATGGGTAGGCTGCATCTCATGACAAAGCGGTATCTGGTGTATCTCTCTGTACCGCTTCTCTTACATTAAGTTAGGTGCCAAATGCAGATATCTTTTCAACTTGAGAAGTAATTGGTTGGATACAACCAAATACAGTCTATGCAGGGCCAAGAGAATTAATGATCTGTCGACTCTGTGTTTAATAAATAACAAAACAGAAATTATGAGACTTTCAAAAAGATTTGTTTCTTTTAATAATATCTTTTATTAAAAGTGTAAATCAAGCCATTTACATTTTTCTAATTCATACTGTTGTGCTCAGTATTTATTATCTATCCTGTGGTTTTCACACAACCTTGCTGTTAATTCAGTGAGACAAATTTAGTAGGTGACTGATTCAGTAGTAATGTAATTAAAACCTCAGACATCCCATTGGCCTCATCTTTGACACTGTTTGGCTTTCAGTCCCTTTTGAAAACCTGCTCCTGAAGAATTAGGAATGGGTGTAGTGGAGAAGAGGGATTAATATTTCTTTGTTGTTGTTGATTGCCAGACTGTTTAAAAACAAACAAACAAAAAAAAACCAAACAAACAAAAAACCCCCCAACAAATCCAACCACAGAAACAACAACAACAAAAAACTGTGTCCCACATGGTGCTAGTACATAAACCAAATAAACTAAATGCAAAGCAAGAGAGGAACAACCAAAAACAAAAACACCACAAAAGAAGTGATTCTCAGCATGATTACTGATGAAACTCCAGTGCCTGGTGCCACCCTGTTCACCACCTGGTAAGAAAACCATGCCCGATACAAACTGCTTCCCTTAGCCATGCTCAACGGGGATGAAAAAGTTTTCACTCCCTAACTAGTTCTACAGAGGTTAGTCTGTCTCATCCTGCAGTAATCCCCAAATTACACAGCCTGGATTTAAAAAAGTCCTCAGACAACTCCATTTCAGCTAGATTTTCTACTGACTTGACCCATGTTTAGAAAGGCTCTTTCTGTGGAGGACCCTGGTACCAGTGACAGCTCTGGACTCTGCTGGGACATTCTTGTTCATGGGGCTTCCAGTGGACAGAGTGCTATGTTTGCTGGTATTCAGTTGCTTGCTCTCTCGCTGGAGGAGTCTTATTCATCTTGCTGCACGTACATGTGCTCTCATGTTCCTTGCATCTGCTAAGGCAATTCTAAAAGTTAAAGTATTGTAAACGTACAGAGATGCATTATTTTTCCCCAGGAATTTTAAAGTATCCAGCCATGTTACTCTCATGTTCATTAAAACTGATTGTTAGCAAGGCCAGGAATTTGCAGGAAAGTGGTTATGCCAACATTTTTAAGGGATAAATAGAAAGAGCTGGATATTTACAACTCTTTCAACATGACACTGATCGCGGAGGAAGTAATGGAACATTCAATCTGGGATTTGCCTGATAAAGAATTAAAAGACAGTAATGCAATTAATGTTAATCCACCTAGGATTACGGGCAATAGATCTTGTCAAACTAAAGAGGCTAACTGTACTTGATAGCTATACAAGCTGTGTTGACAAGGGAAATACTATCAGTTTAATGGATTTAGACTTTCCTAAAACATTTGCCTTAGAATCCATATAGAGAAATAGAAAATCAACACAGGTACATTAAAAGCTTCTAATGAACAGAACTCAAAACGTTTCTGTAAATTGAGGATCATTACTAGACAAGTGAAATGCTAGTGAAGACTGCTGTTTTACACCTCTATCAATGCTTTGAAAGAAAACATAAAAATCTTCCTGATAAAGATTAGTGATGACAGTAACATTGGGGAGTGATAAATAATGTGAAGAGAGGTGATGAACGTGGAGTGGTCTGAAACAATTTGTAAATTGAGCTTGGCCAAGCAGCACATCTTTTACAACACCAAACATGAAATTGGATACTGAACCAAGAACAAATGTTGGATGGACACTGTTGCTGGAGAAGCTGATTCCCTGAAAATCCTGCTGAGGGTGGGTAAAACAGACTCAGCATGGCCTCCTGGTTTGGGGTTTTAGCAGATGAGCTGAAGGGCTCCTAGTTATCAAACTGCGGAATGTCAGACTGGCACAGTGAAATTTTAACATCTCACACTGTGACCTGTTTTTCTTTTAGAATACATTTATACATAAGCAAAGCCTTCACTTTGCAAAGTATGTAGGACCATGCTGAGTCCTTTTTTTCCAATGAGAATATGCTTTAAGAGTTTGCTGAGCTGGGGAACTTCACTACAAGATGCTCTTCCATCATCATGTGGTTGAACTTTTTTTTTCCTGCTGGTTTCATAAACTCATTTGGATGCAGTGGTTTTCTGTGGTTTAATTTACTTTCTCTGTCTCCAAACTGTGTACGTTTACAAAAGGAATTAAATGAGTACTATTTATTTTACAGCCTGTAATGATCCTTTTGGAGAGCAGCCATTACGTAGATACTCACAACATACATCTTTTCCTGATAGAGAGCTCTCATGACATACACACAACAAAACAAATATCAGGTTCAGTTGTGTGAACCATTTCATGTAGAACGTGCTTTATTTCCAAGAACATTTGAGCAAAGACACTGAAGTATTCATTCAGTTTAATGGAGGCTGCAATGTCTCCTGAGTTCATCCTATTATAACAGATATTTCATTATCGACGTCTGGGTAAAAGTGTCATTCGAAGATCAGTGTGCTTGTGTGTGATCAAGTGCATGTGCAAAAATCTCAACCAGTTTAATAGGAGAGTTACTGCAGCTCTGAGTTTCAGATAGGACAGGATGTCCCCTAGAATACCCTTAGGCAGTAACCCACTGACTACTGGCCTCCAGATGAAATATAATCCATTAACTATGATACTCTGCGGTCGATCATTCAACCAGGTTTTTATCCAGCTGGTTGTCTACCCATTCAGACCCTAACATTCTAACTTGACTACAAGAATATGGTGGGAGATGGAATACTGAAAGTCCTGTTGAAGCTGAGGCAAATGGCATCTACTCCTCTCACCTTGTCAACACATCCAGCTATTTTATTATAGAAAGCAATTGGATGGACCACGCACAATCCATCTCTGATCCATCTGACTACTTCTAGTCATCTTCTTCCACTCGTGTTGAGGAATGGCTCCACATTTTTCTCAGGGGCTGGAGTGAGGGTGACTAGCTTGTTTTGATTGCTTTTGAAGATGAAATGAATGTTTGTCTTTCTACAGTCATTGGTTACCTCTTACGATCTCTGTGGCTTTTCAGTTGCTATAGAAAGTGGATTCTGATGAAATTGGTCAAGTATTTTGACACAAAATAATTGGACATAAAATAATTGGACACAAAATAATTTTGGACATGGAATTGTATAAAATTCAGGGTGTGTAATGTAACTTCTTTGAGCTGCCTACATGAATGTTTCATCCTCATTCACATCCTGTTTGCTGTTTGATAACATTCTCGCATCCCAATATCAACCTCACTACTTCCCCCTGTTATACAGACCCCCAAGAAGTCACCTCCCTATCAAGTCTCATATGAAAGCTCACTACCTGAGCTGCTGCTACATGTGGAAGGCAATCCCTCTCATCTCCTCCTGAAGGGTTTACATCCATCTGTGACAGAATTCTGGCTATGTAAGCTATCTGATATTTCAGATATTCCACTGATATTATAGAGTACTGATAACAATGAAAGATAATTAAATATATTTAAATGCCTATTATATTTGTCCTGGAAGCACCTACAGCCTCTCAAGTTTGAGACAGCATCCCATAGGGCAAAATGTTATACAAACAGAGAGAAGTAGTCTCTGTCTTGAAATTGTGAAGCAGCAGGTTGTCTGCAAGACCTTCATGTGTTACTTACAGCTGCAGGAACCAATTTAGCAGAAAAAGAGAAAAATATGAGATTGCCTTCAGCAGGAATCTTGCACCATTGCTCTGTGTTAGGGCCATTTCACAAGCCATATTTTGACTGGGGCTTGTATTAACTTCCTTGGTCAAAAATACATTCATCTGCTTCAGCCTGGATGAAATGATGCTATTTCAAAAATGTCTGTATTAGGGAAGTTTTGTGGAGTGAGTGTGATATCTTCTGCCTACAGACAGTTTTGAGAATAATTGGCACAGGTTTAAAATGAAATTGGTCTACCATGGATAAAGAAAAAGGTTATTATAGTAAGCATAAAAATTGTCTGGATGTGTTGACCTGAATAGAGTTAGCAGTGATTTACCCTAGCTGAGAAACTGGCTCTGCATGATTATTTATTCATTTTGTTTTCCTTTTCTTACAGTTCCTATATTTATTTCTCTCATCCTTCCCTTTTCCCTTTGTACATAGGCATATATGTACACCTAGACTTGTTACTTACTCTAGATTTATCATTTTGCGATCAAGTTTCAGGCCGATATCATAAGAGAGGCAGGAGTACTTCAGGTTTTGAGCTCCAGAAATTTTCACACCCTCACCATGTTCCTCAACTCAACAATTTTTATGGAACAAAGGCAAGTCGTGACTAGCCAGGCTGAAGGATTGTTTATTATTTCAATGCCAAAAATCTTGATTGTTTTATCCTGGTATTTGCTGCTTTGTGGATAAACATTTAAAAAAATTCTTTTGTACTCTTTTTATACGTCCTGGAAAGTCAACATGATTTTTTTGGAAACCTCTCTTGCCAGAATGTATCCTTCTGATGCAAAGCCTGATATTTTGGTATTATGCCCACCTCACTGATTTTTTGTCTGGAATGAGGAGTCCCAGAGAGGGTTGAAGAGGAATATAGTCTAAGTAATGCAAAACCTTCTTCCAAATACAAGTTAAAATAAAACCCCTTTATATTCTTTCCCTCTTGCATTTATTAGATCATATCTTTCTCTAGACAGTGTCTTCAGGAATTCTCAATTTGTTCTGATTTAGCTCTTCAGGTACTTTGATGTTCATTGCAAGGATTAGGTATGGAGAACACTTTTCTGCTACTGTCTTAGTTGGTATAGATGAAAAAATCAAAGTCCTTCAGTCCTTGGACACCAGGTCAGTTCAGCTGGGAGATCCAGCCTGGTCTTAGCCACCTGTGACAAAACCAAGCACTTGGCACTGGAGCATAAGAAATAGAAGGCAAAGCAACGCAGGCAGTGCCTAACATCATATTGTGGCATTTTCCCACTCAAACTCCTGGTTTTACTTCCTAGTAAATTTTTTAAACTTTATCTCCAAGCCAGGTGGCCAGATGTCACTTCAGGCAGATGGGCTTTTTTGTTTGTTTTTATTTTTGTAAATTTCAGATATGCTCCCTCTTCTTATGCACTGGATCCTTAATACACCTACATGTTTCTTTTAACAATGCTGTTAATTCAGGACTGGTTTGTTTCATGCCCTTTCAGAAAGGGGAGAATGGGTAGATGTAACCCTTGTAAAGCCAAGAAGTTTTTAGGCAGGATGTAGTCTTGGAAGCTAGGGAGTGATAAAAGCTTCTGAAAGACACAGCTGTCACTTTCACTTAAAAACTCCTATAACATAGAATTTTCTATATTCACAGATATTGCTGGGCTTCATCTTTTTGTGCAAACAGCACTGACATTCCCGAAAGAGCTGCTCTCACGGCCAACTGACAGGCAGACTAGAAACTGGGGAGTGAAGAAAGCAAAAAAAATCACAAATTAACAGAGTAACTGATGGCTTTGCTGTCTCCTGCAGCCTTCAAATTAAGACTAGATGCCTCTCTGGAAGGCAGGCTTTAGTCAGACACTAATTATTGGAGTATACCGAAGAGCAACCAGATGGAACAGAATGACTTTTGTTCTGCTAGATGGTCAGGTGGTCCCTGCTGACCTTAAGATCTGTGAGTGTTTAGCAAGAAGACATAAAGAGACAGCCAAGCCATGTGCTGTTGTCAACACTTTGCTAAAGTGGTATAATTATGGAGAAAAAGAACTCTTCTTGCTCTCCCAAACCTAAATCTTGCTATTGCTTTGGCAAAGAACATTCAAGTTTCTGTCGCTTTAAAAGTGGTTAAGTTTAATCATGAACACAATGATTTTGTGGCTGCAATAGTGACGGTTTTTGTCCATACTCCTGAAGTTCATGGATATTCTGAGTTATTGACTCAAGTGGGATTTGGATAAGACCTGGTGACTTTCTGCTTCCATTATCACGGTCTGTAATGACATTTCATTGACCATAATGGGGATAGAATGGAGCTATGAGGAAAGTGTTTCATTTTGAATAATCTGTCTTTAAATGATTTCCACTCTATACAGGGTAGCAGGCCATAGAGCTACCTTACGAAAATGGCTTCACACTGCAATAAATGAGTGCAACTATTTTCCCTATACATTACTCGTCGGTATAAAGGAAGAAGAATGCTCTGAACCAAACTTATTTTGCTCCATAGGTTGATTGATGTTTTAGTCAGTAAAAGAGGGTATTGCGTTTCTCACACTTTATTTTAGGAGCTGGTGATAATCTACCTAGGAAAGAGTTACAAGACTCCCTAATGCGTCTCCTTCTTATATTACAGTCTGCTCAGAGCAATGGAGGAAGGTGTCTCTTGGACATAGGGATTAGGCTGTGTACTTAACAGGCAAGTAGAAGAAATGGTCAAATCTATGGAGAAGATTTGGCATGAACATTGTTAATGTGTCACTCTGTCTTGTTTTGTACGAGAAGTCAAAGCTCAGGGTATAGCTGCTTTATAGTGCTTAATAGGTTTAAAGATACACGACATTTATAAATGCCTGATAGAAATTCAGTAGTTACAGCTTAGGTTCAAGGTTATGGGCCTGGGAAATTGGAACCAACCCACAGCCAGAAATGTGCTCTTGATTGAGGTAGCTTGAAAAGCTTTCAAGGAGAGGGTAGACCACCTTTTGTAAACTCTTCTGGTGAAGCAGCTGATCTCAGAGCATTTGCAAGGAATATATCTGTTGGTTTGTTTTTGCTTTCTTTAATGGGTGCATTGCAAAACACTGCAGCCTCTTTCAGAAGAATAAAAAAAAGTGATTAAGCTGTAGCCATTCCACATTCGTAGGATGGTTCACTGGCAGTACTTTCTGTAATTGATCCAGTCAGGAGAGTTACGTTGGTAGTGTAAGTATAATCAACCAGCAAAAGATTATTATTTCTGTCACGCAGCTCCTCTGCAGGTGTGATAGAAAGTAACTTTAGTATGGGTTTATGGGCTTTGGGGAATCTCATCAACATAGAGCAGTACACATACTTGTGTGCTACTGAGATAAACATGAAATACCACATTCATAAACACCAGACCCTTGGACTCAAAGCACCTAATGAATGTGGAATGTGTTTCTTATATTTAAGTAGTTGTGAGGGAGTGCTATATGTTGACTGAAAATAAAGTTCTATTCATGAAGTATTTTTCATTAAAAAAAAGTATTTATATTTATATTTAAAAGATACATAGGAATAACATCTGTTCCTATTAACTTAGGAAAATTATTGACTCAAATAGAAGCTATGTGAGCAACCACAGCTGTCTGAATGACAGCTTACTGGAAATATTTGCATTTCATATCTGTACCATGACAGATCTGGCAAATTGGACCTTGCTAAGTCCATTAATATTCAGAAAAGTATTGATAACACATTTGTTGCAAGAGATTAATTTGGTTTTTGTCATCTATCATATAGAAGCCAAAAACAAAGGTAGGTAAGTTGTCTCAGTATACCATGAAAATGCTTTACATATAAATAACAAACAGTGACTGAAATGCACTGAGAAGATTTATTAAAGAATATATCTTGGTTTGCGACTTAGTCCTTTAATCAAGTTTTTTCTGAAATCATGGCATGAATGTAATCCTGCATTTATGGTGGTGGTGAGGAAATAGCTTCACAGTTCTGCTACTAATATGTTTTATAGAAGCTGTGATTTGGCTACAGCTCCCAAAATCTTGATTGTACTCTCTCCCTACCCACTATCAGTTCATTGCCAAAAAGTTATTTTAGTATTTAAATTAAAAATGAAAATACAGCTTCAGCAAACTCTGGAGTAAGCCAGTATATGAATCATTTAAATTATAATGTATATCACTCAAGAAAAGAGTTTGGAGTGTGTATCTGAAAATGGTGTAAAAGAATGACACCTTCTTACCCACAGATTTCTGGCTTCATATTTTTATTTCAATAAGATTACTTTGTTTTAGTGACAAAGGCACTTTATTATTGTCGTAGCCAAGACAACTGCAAAGCAAAGTGGCAACGAATGGCTCACTGCATTCTTTGCATGGATTACCATTGGAGTGTCTTTCCTGTCTCTACAGTGGTACTGAAAATAGGTAAGGCTGAAAAATATTTTCCTTTGCTGTAAAATTACTTCAGATTTGCAGCTAAAGTCCTGCCCACACAAAATAATCTACAATCTAAAATTAAATGGTGTTTTTACTTCTGCAGAGTAGACTTGTCTTGTAGATCACATAAACTAGAGGCTAAGTTTGTGCAGCCCATCAGATTTTGAACATTCATTTTGTGGTCCCATACAAATCCAGCAAGTCTGACAGTGACTTGCTAAAATCTCTTTCTGTACCCCTTTCTAGGGAGACAAAAATGTTTTCCCCTCAAAAAGGAGGCACAGAAAGACAAGGTCTTCTACATCACCAAGAGTTTGGGAGCCTGAGACCAGAATCAGAGTTCAGGATCAGTCCCTGACAACCCACAAAGTACTGCTTGCTCAAGACCAACACTGGCACACTGTGCCTAGCTGATGGGCTCTGGGCAATACTCAATCTCTGATGTGGGATATGGATAATAAAGCATTGACCAGGTTGGATCTATACTAAATTTAAATATGACAATGACTCAATTCCTGAGTCCATTTCATTTGGAAACCACGGAGAAGCAATAAACACAGAATCCCACATTGGCATTAATGCAAAACCACTTTTTAGATCAGAAGCTGACATCACCAGATGCCAAGTGATGCCTTTTTGAGCCACTTGTGTTATTTTTGGAGACAATTCAGCATACTAACTGTGTATAAGAAGTGAAAACCAGGGTTACTTTGTTTTTATTACACTATTTAGCATAAAAACATCACCTTCTCTTCTCAAATGTTGACTTATTCCTCTTGCTGCTGATGTACTTGAACACAAGAAACTAAATTTATCCAGAGTGTGATTTTGACTCGAGTTGAGATAAAAGCCACCTTTAATCAGGTATCTCATTCTCTGTTGTTCCCCAGCCGTTCCTTCTCTCCTATTTGAGCACATCACCTACTTCTTTTGTGCCCACAATTGCCAAGGTTGGTTGTTACTGTCCTGCTTGATTATCATATAGCCATCAAAAGTGATTAGGGATGGCCAGACTTTTTCAAAGAAAAAGAAGTCAGAGCTTTAGAAACATCTGTTAGGGTTTAAATTGGCCCTCTAAGCCTTTTTTTTTTTTTTTTTTTTTTTT
>PPHD01000113.1:0-64442 GCA_002909625.1 Bambusicola thoracicus
AAAAAGCAATACTGTGTACTTGCATACTGGAATTAAAATACTCAGATGACACAGCAGAAAGAAGAGTAGCAAACATTTTGGCCCACAATAGCTGTGGGCTCATACGCTCTATGGTGATTTAGTGCCCATACAGCTCTGATTTTCACTGCTGAGAGTGAGATAGAGAATGACACTGTCAGGTCACTAGTGATCCCACCGTCTTGTTTCTACTGCCCATGTGTCTCCACTCCAGCAGACACACTGCCCATGGTTTGGTTTGGTTTAGATACATACCCTGAGAAGCATTGTAATAAAAGATTTTTCCAACTTCAGGTGTATGATAGAACATCTGCTTTGTGTCACAGGAATTAGTATATACTTCCCTATTCTCCACCATGAAATTCTATACCATTAAGGCAATAGAAATGTTAACATTGATACCGTTAACAGTAGGGCAGTGCTGGAGAATTTCAAGTTTGCCAAAAGTGAAAGAGATGCAACAAGATGCAGCAAAGCAGGTTGTAGGCGCAAGCTACGTGGCCAGCCACCCAGGACAACCTGCCAGGAGCTATACAGCAGTACTGCCACACTTGCTGTGTCTGTGGCCTTCACTGTGGGAGCTTCTGTCTTGAATTGTTTGTCTTATTGAGAAGACTTCAGCCAGCTCTGATGTTCAGGGGAAATGAAGAATTACTTTCTGCTGTTCAAATACATCCGCTCTCTCCCTATTTTAACTGCTGCAGTCCTTCTGGTTTAACACACCCTTCCCTTGTACACATAGCACTTAGGAAATGATTGTTTTCTTCTCTATCCATAAACCATACTGAAATTTCTTCAGTTTGTTACCACATAAATGGGAACAAGTTGTGTGCATGCCAGGAAATAACAAATACCAATCTATCGTGACTTGCTTTTTATATGGCTACTTTCATCTGAAGATGCTAAATCACCTTACAACTTTCGTTTAGCTGAACACACATTTTACTGCATCTCTGAAGTTAAAAAGTGGTGAAATGAGAAGAAATTTCAAATTCTTTTTTTTTTTTTTTTTTTTAGTGTTTACATTGGAATTGCAGAGTCTGATGAAATCTCCCAGGGTACCAGATCTGTATGTTATCTGACACAGAAGGGCAAGCCAGGATTGCCTCTAAAGCCCTGGTGCAACCTGTGGTCTGCAGCTTTGCAATGCGACCACCAACCTGAGCTTTCCCAGCATATGCTTATCTATGTAGAGCAAGAGCATATTCCTGTGCGTAAGAAATTTGCATGAAACTACAGTATGATTCTTCTTCTGTACTTTAGAGAGCTCAACGGGGTTTCATGTTTTACAAAGGTGCACTTAACAATTCACACTTCCAGGAATGCTTCCTTTCCCAAGATCTGTGGTAGAAGGGGAGAAGCGATGGCGATTACTTATTTTAAAACCTGTTGCTGCCATTTAGTTAAACTACAGCAAAAGAATATTCTGAATATGAACAAATGCCTATGATGCTTTGGTTATGTCCTTACATATTCCAGGCACCTGGCTACCAGGTACAAAAGCTAACTAGATATGATAGTAATATTTGAAGCTCATTTTCACTAAAATCTGCACAGGCACAGTGATCCACTATGTAACAAATCAAACAGGATCTCAACTTTAAGAATGTTTTTAAAATCATCATTCCATGTGTTTTCTGGGATTTGTTAGATAAAGACAAAGTACTTAGTACTGCTAAGAGCTCGGTGCTGCTCTGAGGAATTTCTCTATAAGGAGTGTCAAACAGTTGCATGTCATGAACTTGCTGAAAAATCATCATCATGATGTTGTGGATGCCTTCCTTATGGGTAGCTTTATCTCAGTGAAATGTCTCTGTACTGTCATTTTGATGACTTTCTCATTACCATCATTCACTTGTTCAATATAAAAAATTTTCTGCTGTCTGAGTGATAGGGTTATCTAAATTGCTCTCCTTCTTGGTTTAGCAACACAATTCATAATGCTATGAGTAAAACAATTTGTTTCCAATTTCTCTGTAAATTAAGACTCTATGTTTGTTTCTACTGGATTTATTTGAAACAGTAGAAATAACTTTTAATGGGAGTGGGATACCTATTTGTCCTTCTGTGTCTTTGAAAATCTTTCCCTTATGCAGTTTAACTTCGTAATGCTCTTAGAAGAATAGGAATAAGATTTTTAGCAGCAGTGGGGTGACTTTCAATTCCATTCATTTTCATTTTTCCTTCTTGATAGCTTTGATGTTTTAAAAAACACATATTTTTGTCATAATGGTTTTTAGAGCTTTATTGACTGATGGCACCGTGGTGTTAGGGCTTTCCCTCACTCCTCCAGCTTTCTTCTGCTGTAATATGTTTTGGCTTGAGGCAGTGAACATACTTGGAAATTTAACAATGGAAATAATGCCGTTCATGAGTGCAAACTCATTGTCATAAGAATCTCTTTGCATCATCTTGAAATGATTTTCATAGTTATCACCAGTATAGACAGGCATAAATATTCAACAATGACTCACCTGTTTAAAAAACAGCATTTAATTTCTTTATTTGTGCTTGATTACCTGTTAATTGTTAGATGTGTTAATTATTAATCTTACATTCTTATGTTTTTTTTTGTCTATTGCAGAAAAAGAACCGTGCTTACTGTCATAATCTTATATTTGCAGAGTTTAACAATAAGTAATCCTGCAAAGGCAGTTCGTAGGGAAATGAAAAAAATAAATAATTATTCTGGGGTCAAAGTCAACATAAAGTGCACATCAGTATTAACACAGAAGATATATTTGAGTTTGCTGTATAGTAGCTCAAATATTTGCAGTGTTCAGTTATTCTGTAAGACAGCAAAAGAGATGATTTATCAAAATCTACTGCAAGATGAATTTATAACAGCAAAATAGATGACTTTATTTGCCTGCCTTCAAAGCTATTGAGTTACCTACATGAAATGGTGTAACTGTGTAAAATATACAGTTTCATAGGTGTTTTCTGAAAATATTAGTGTTGCTAGTTTCTTTACCCAGATCTGGACAGAAGTGTCAGTTCAAGAAAGTATATCAATTTTAATAGGAAATCGTTAATCTTTTGGGGTCTAGGTGAAAGTTTGAAGGTCATTGCAACTTTATTCTTGACATACTTTCAAAACTTCAATTATAAGAGCTGAGATTTCCAAAGGTATTTTAAGTGATGTGGGACTAAGGCAGACAAAGTGCTGGTTCTCCATCTTCCAGTCTAGAAGTCTGTAAACGTACAGACACCAGTGGCAAGAGGTGAAGGATGTGGCTCAGAAAAAGGCTCTCTGAGCTTCTGTGGCATTTTGTGGCCTCTGAGACGTGTCCTGTTGGTCTCTGCAAGAGAGCAGCAAGATGGTTTTCTACTGCTCTCTTCTAAAAGGTTTTATGTTCCCCTCAAAATGGAAAAGTAGAGCTCTCATAGAACATGTAAATAATAATTTACTATTTCTGGCAGGTTTAGAGGTGTGGATACAAGGCTGCTCTGCCAAAATATTTTCTGTAAGATCGACAGGCTCACACACAGCTGAATGGGATACACATTATAGGTACTGCATGTTACTATAGGCAACATACAGATGGATTTGCAGTATTTGAGAAGGTGAGTGGAGGTCATGGAACTAACTGAGGGCCAGCTTTGTAAATCCTAATAAGTGTTTAGCTGTAGTATTAGTGCTTAGACTTTAACGTCACAGGAGAAAAGGTACTTGAGCAGCCTTAGAAAGTCTGGGTAAACCAGAAATGGTATCACTGTGTTGGGTGAGTTGTGAAGAAAAACTGACTTCAACTTTTGATGCAGTGCTAATACTCCTTGTCTGCACTGTGCTGCATCTTCTAGACAAGCCCTGTAGTTAGGATAATACCAACAGATTATTAACATTTCTTTTTGACATTTTTTTTTCCCTGTTACCAAATCAATGAATGAAACAGCCACTGGAATGGAAAGGAGATGAGCATAAAATAAGAATCTGGATATTTTTGTTGACAACGTTTCTTGACTTTGATTTGAAGGTCTAGTATAGTGTCTGAGATACCTGTTACCAACTGTAGCTCAGTTAAAAATGAAAAAAATAGACAGAGAAGCACACTTTCAATAAATCTGTATCCTGGGAATGGGTTTTTCAGTTAATATTTATGAAAGTCTATCCCCCCCATGCCCAAAAGGCAGGAAGTTATTCTAATTCTTTGATTTACTGATCATGCAGGGAGTGATTAAACCTCTGTATTTTGTGATAGGTGTAAATTAAAAAGGAATGTCAAATACCCAGCAAGCACACTGTTGAGTGTTTTTGTAGATACGTGATTGTTTCTGTCTTTTATCTGAAGGAAAGATTTAGATATCAAGGAGAAACAGTGCTGCACTTAGTGTGTATTTATAACTTTTCATGAGAGTCTCCAAACACCTGGAGACAGATAAATGCTAATAAACAATGTTAACAATATTAGTGTGAATCCCCTGAAGTTTGTTGTATTCAACCCTCATGAAATACTGTGCTTACCAAGCATGAATGCTCATACAGTGTACTATGTTTGGATAATATCTGAATGTCATGTGAATACCTGAATTTGGGCTTGAAGAAAGGTAGACATGTTCTAACAATCATATTTATTTTTAACTATTTGTTATTTACTGTTATTTACTTCACCTCTACCACCATATATAATAAAGAATCAAGCAGAGATACCCTCTTGCCAGTGTTACCCAAATAAAAAGTTACCCTCTATTACCAAGCTATCCCACCCTCCAGCCCCTCAGTGATTTTATCAATTTCCTAATACAATAGATTGAGATTCCTGTGAATTAAGACTCCCAAACTGTTGTAAATTGAATTTATATGTCTATATATTTTCAGATAGATCTATAAACTGAACTGATTTCTCTATCTTTGCACAGCAAATCAGGGATAAAACCAGAAATAGAATCTAAGACTTCTGATTCTGTCTTTTTAGAACTAAGTAGTAGGTTTCAGTGTCCTATAAATGTTTATTCTACAATCTATAAAAGAAAATGAAATTATTTTAATGGATATTAAAGTAGAAGTATTACAGGATTGTTATGATATTGTAATCTATTTTAGTACAGATAAGTCATTTAGAAAATAAGGCTTTCAAAAAACATTGGTACACAAATAAATGCTTTACATGTTTTGATTTACCATTTTCTCTTGAAGCTTTTTGAGCCTCTTGAAAGTCTAATATACAGTTTTTGGTCAGAGATGCCAGCTCTGAACTGCCTGGAATATCTTTATTGGTCTAATTTAATTGCAGAGAAAATAGAGAACTCAGTAACTGAACAAGCTTACTCTGATGTTGAAAAAGGCAAAGGATTTAGTCTTCTTATTTGTGAGTAGAGTACTAAGTAAAATGTGACATTTCCTGAGTATCCTGCTCTTGGTAGAGGTTCACACCTTATCAGTGTTTAACTAATTCCAGGAAATAAAATTAGAGACCCTCAGAGTTAAATATTGATGTCTGTATCTGCTGAAATAAAAGAATATGATAAAAAAAGACAAACAAACCAAAAACAAAACAAAAAATGCACACAATTAAATCCTCAGCACCTAGGGCTGTAATCTCAAGTTACATGGGTAGTAAAAATGTTTCACCATACAGGTTCCCATGCAAAGCCTGGATCATATAAAAAATATTCTTATCACTGCCTTCCTTTAGCTGTTGTGATGATAATAAAGGCTATAAAGACTCCCAAACTCCATTTTCCAGTGAGGAAAATATCCCACTAGACAGCTTCAAATCAGCTACAAGGAATAAATCAGAATAATTACTGAAGGAGGGAAAAAGCCATGCGATTTTCAATCACTGGATTGCTATGAATCCTTTTCAAAATAAAGTCTAATTGACTGAAGCATTATTTGTTTTCAAGTCTTGTTATTGTTCCACAGTCAGGGAAGCTTATCATAAGTAACAAAGCTGAGTATCGGTATAAAATGAACCTGGCTTATATTAAATCCCCATCGAGTCTGTTTGCAGTAGATACCACCACCACCACCTTAACAGCCAAGTAAAAAGCCCAAGTTCTGCAAAGCAGGAACAAAATTTACAAAGCTTGTTCATTTTTCAGTTAGAGGCTTTTGTTTGTGTATGGACAAATGATTCTTCCTATTTAAACAACAAGTGACATGGGATTTTCCAGAACTCTTGTTTTAGCTTCACATCATCAAAATCAACTAGACTGACTGGAATAGCAAGATGAGCAAGGCTGAGCCTGTTAGAAAAATCCACCTCATTATTCAGGGTGAGGGAAAAGGCTGCTTGTTTGCTCATATGACTACTGTGGAATGGGCTCAAGATGAGATACCATGGTTCCTGTTTCAAAAACCAGGTCAGTGCTTTTGGATTAGTTTTGGTGTGCCCATTTGAATGAACTTACGTTCTGAGTCCATAAAATGATTTTCAGCTGCGTGTTTCTGATAAACTAAAATATGGTGAGTTGAAAAATAATAGAAAAATGGGGTTAGGTAAAATATATTGAAGGAGAAGGGGAAGCACTTGATTCTTAGTTTACTTTGAATACATTGTGGCTGAAGTATTGGAGAGGATACAGGCAACACCAAGACATATTGGCTGTACAGCTGTTGTTTTTCAAACAGTCCACCCCCTGCACTTCCCCTGCCAGCCTCTTTTGTAGAAGATTTTGTACTCGGACATTTTTTAATGCTGCTATAATTTTATGCTTTGTCCTCTTTTTAGCTACAGTTGACAATTGTGGCAAGCTGTTTGACGCTTTTGTCGTGTGAACTGAAAAGTTCTTAGAGATAAAGCTGGTGTTTAGATGATAAGTTGTGCCAAAGTCTAACTGTACTAAGCACAAATGCTGTATGACCACTATGCTGTTGCAGCAGTATATATTGCCCAGTTGCTTTTGCTGCTGATGGAAGATGATTTTTGTTGCTGTTTATAAATTTGGTGGTGAGAACAAAAGTTCTCTGTTGTAATCCTCGTGTCTTGTTGCTAGTGTTGTTTCTCCAATTAATCCTAAAAAATGTCTGTTCTCAAAAGAACACAGTTGTTTCTCTGCCTTTTCATATCCGCACAGATAGCTATGTTCACCTCTTTTGCTCCATGAGAATCATTTGGGCACAATGGAAAACTGAGGTTTGAGAAAGGGGAGACAGTCCTGTTCCTCATGATGTACATGCAAAATGAAATTCAAGATGAGATGGTGACATAACATGGCATATAGCCTGAAGAGAGTGGCAGAAATACCTTGAATCGCTAGGGTGGGATTATAGCACATTTGAAAAAAAAAAGAAAGAAAACAAACAAACAAACAAAAGGAAACAAAAAAAACCAAACAACCTCTAAACCTGATTTTTATCTTTAGTTTTGTTTTACCATTCCTTTTAGAGGTAACTTTGCCTCATTTTAGGTCAAGTACTCCTTTGCTTTCACAAATGAGCAAAGAGCAAACACACCCATGTGTATAAATCACACCAAACTATGCTCAGTTTTCCCAGGAGATTGACTATGAGTGCACAGCATTGAGAAATGGGCAGGGCATGTACTTGGCTGAACAGAAAGTGGGGGGAGATGGTTGTATGTGTTCATCAGTCAGGTTAGAGTTAGGGGTAACCTCAATGATTGTTCCCTCCTCTAGACTGTGCCTGAGGAATCGTAGAGGTACAAAACTCATTGGGTTTAATTTCATTCCAAAATCTGCTGCAATTTTTTTAGACCATTGTTCTTCCCATGTCATTTCACCCTAATTAATGGTTGCAAAGGTGTAGCCCTCTCAGAGATGAGGGAAAAAGCCCCAAGGATGTTCACAAGCAAATCTTCCTTACCAGAAGCTCTACTGAAAGTTCAGTTTGTTAACTGTCCTTCTGAAGGAGCTTCCAGAGATGATAACATTCCTGGAGGCATTTGATTGTGGAAGGTGAGACCATTCCATTAGCTCTGCTCTGTACAGCTGATTGGCAGTTATCCTTCCTTGCCAGTGAACCATTATTCTGCCTTGCCTCTAAGACTCAGTATAGAACGGTATAAATTCAGTCATGAAAAGAAAGTTGCTGGGATTTGTTGTTATTTAAAACAGAAGTGTTTTGTAGTGACAGGCAATTAAAGTGACGGTGCTTTCTGAACATGACGTATTGCCTAGTAATGTCACTGCACATAATGGAAGCACCACACTGTGAGATGTGTGATAGCTTGTGATATGTCATGAGGCAATTTAGTTAGAAATTAACTTGTGTCTAATCTGATCAGTAGGCAATTTCAGGTGATTCTGTCAATGCAAAGTGTTGGTGGAGGAATTCGTTTTTGTGGATGGGTGAGGGAAGTGACTATTTTATATTTTTTTAAGCTAGAGAGAACAACTTTGTTGTCTTTTTCTTGGAGCTGCCTTTGGGTAAGACACCTATAGTTGCTAAATTTTCTTTCAAGGAGAGAAAACTAGAACAGAAATAGACACCTGAACAGCTGGATACAGTTTCATACACCCAATTAGTGTATAGTGGACATTATGGTTGTACTGGTTTTAGTGCATTTTCAGTGCTCCGAATGTTTAAATTCCAGGTTTTTCTCTCTATAGATTTCATAATCACTTCACATGACCATAATCTTTTAGTCTTCAAACTTATTCATTAGACAGTGTTGACCAGGAGAGAAACACTCAGTGATTCAAGACCCGCCTGGATGCCTACCTGTGCCTCCTGGTATAGGGAACCTGCTTTGGCAGGGGGGTTGGACTCGATGATCTCTAGATGTCCCTTCTAACCCCTACCATTCTGTGATTCTGTGATTTCATTTCTACTGATGATTTGGAAAATGTATAACATATCAATAGAGATGTTTCTGTGTGTTCATTAGGATCTTGCCCCAGGCTATACAACATATCTCAGTTTTCTTTGTATTTTTTCAATCTATTATCCTCTAAAATGTGTTGTTTAAAATGGGCCTAGAAATGTTTTTCAGCAAAAAATTTTATTTACTCTCTAGGTACAGAGATTATAAAAACAATATCTTACTGAACCGTAAAAACAGGTCAGCTGTTTACAGTTCTAAAGAGAAGAGCTGATGCATTGGAATGTAAAGTACCATACTGTTCTTTGTAACGTGGACATTGCAACAGTTCATGATGGCTGGTATACAGAGATCTATATAATTAAATAGTTACACGGATTTTGAAAGCAATTAAGGATTTTTGGTTCAACTGCCAAATGGGAAGTAGAGGACAAAATAATCTAAATGAATATTTAGGAAATAGAGAAGGAGAATAGAATTTGATTTTTTTAATGCAGAAACTTGAAGTTTTAATATGCAAAATAAAAATGCAAACATAAAATATCTTCTCTTTTTAAGTGTATATTTGTGTTAGTTTGGCAGAATTTACCTGTCAGTATTTAACATAAAACTATGGTGGTCTTTATCCTTCAGATCAAGCACATGTTTTGTGATATTTTTGATGAAATCATTTACATCAGTGTCTAAAGCTCTGAAACTAATATTTGCATTGAATATTATCTTGCTTCTCAAGTGGCCTTATTTAATTCAATGGGACTTTTACTGGAGCAGAATATTCCTACAGCTGAAGGGTAATCGCAAAATTACCAGTTCCTTCGTCTAAAATTAAGATCTAATTATGTAGGTTTTTTTTAATTGAGCAGTCTTGTCTACAGAGTTCGGGTCTTGATTTTTAACATGCAAAAGGGGAGTTGGACTCATGCATAGTGCTGAAGACATTTCCTTTAGTAACAACTTTATTTTTTTCAAAGCCTAGGCAGAATTGTCTTCTTGGGAAAGATGTTAAAGTACACTGGAAAACTTCCCTCCTTTTGCACCTATAAATTTCTACTGAATGTGTATGGCACTACCAGAATGTTAATTTGTGTCAATTAGTGTTCATTCCAGCAGCGAAAAAATGACCATTTTCCATGTTTTGCTAAGGAGTCAAGAGAGACCACCTGCTTCTGTTTAACAATGAAGGTTATTAGTGGCGGATGGCTTTTAATACCTACTGTGGCCATTTAAGTGTGTCAAATAACTGTCAGCTGCAGGAGACAGTGCTGTTGCAAAAAGAATGGCTTGTGTTGGAGAACTGAATGCAGAAGGGTCGATGACTGTCAGAACCACTGAGGTTTTGTTGAGATCTCAGACCCTACTGAATTCACAAACATTGCTGCTCCTTTATAAAGCCTAGCACATTTTCATTGTGCCCACTGGAAAGAAATGTTCTATCCATTACTACAAGATCATACAAAATAAACAGACACTCATAAATGGAGAAGCTATGAACTTTTCTCTATGCCAGCATGTTTTCAAGTTTCCTACACAATCCCAAATTGTAAAAGAAGCCTTGTCTGTATTTCCTGCTAGTAACCAGTTAAGATTTTCTCCTCAGAAAGCAAAAACAAAACAAAACAAAAAAAGCACTAAATATGCTTCTTCTTGATGTAAGTGCCATTTATTTTACAGAACTCTCTGTATATATATTGAATCACAGAATCATAGAATCATTACTGTTGGAACCACCACGCCCACTAAACCATATCCCTCATTAATATATTATTAATTGAAAAAAAAAATGGCAAAGAGACAGAGATTCTAGAGATAGAAATAGAATGGGAAGTTTGAGAAATGGGAACTAATCTATAAAGGAAATAACTATTTCATTCATTGTATATAAATAAAAGTCTACTAGTCTTTTCCAGAGCTTCTTTACACAATTAGATCTTCCAGGAATCGTGTAGTTGAGATTTTTCTTTTGTCCCTTGCCAGTGCTTTACATCTGGCTTATGCAGGTTTTGAGCATCTTAGCACTACCATTATGTCATGATCCTTATTCATTTGATTCAGCACAAGCCAGATTTCTGAAACAAGGCGCTAGGGTGCATGCATGAGATTAACAACTACATTGTTACAAGGTCAGGAAACTATTCTTTCCATCCTGCCTGAGCATACTTTACAGCCAGTGATAAACTCCTATCTTGCTCTCCTGAAACAGTCAGTGAAAGGAAAAGACTCTTTAGCTCTTCCTCTAGTACACTTGTGATTATCTTTCTGCTATACTCATTTACAAAGGTCCGTATTTACGGAATCATATCAAAATCTCTCTGCTGGTTTGGTCTTAAAATACAACATAGTGCAGTTTCACCAGTCTTTTGCAGTCATCCCTAAGATGCTACGTGAACTCTGAACCAACTAGAAGCCATATTCATAGGGCTAATGGGCATTCAACCCTCACTAATAAGCTCATCTGGGAAGCAAGGACATTAACTCATGTTCAGAGCTGTGGTAATGCAGACCTATTGCTTCTGGTCAGCACAGTACTTGAGAAGATAATGTACTTTGGGGTAAACTTCTAGACACAGTGGAAACATAGAATCACAGAATCAAAGAATATCCTGAGGGGAATATGGTTAGAAGGGAACCATAAGGATCACTAACTTTAGCTCCTGGTTCCACACAGGACCACACAAAAATCAGACTGTGTGTCTGTGTGTTGTCCTTGGTAGTAAGGACTCTCTATTTTTTCTGAATAGTTAAAATATGCAAAACATGTTCATCTGTCTATTAACACAGCAGTGAAATCTACAAAGCTTGTCACAGAGGAAAGACTGTTTGTCTCAGCATTCTTTTCATTTTGCAAAGGAGATTGCATTGCATAATGTAATTCTTGGGTGTGACATCTCCCCATCAGTCATAGATGTGAGTATAGTGAGTAGACAACCGTATTCTATTTAGTTTCTGCACACTGAAAGGCGAGTATCAGTATCAGTTGAGTTACTTTTGATACAAGTATGGGTGAGTATAGGCAAAAATGAGAATAACAAAGTTTTTCCATTTAAGTGAGTTCCTGCGCCATGTTTCTACTTTCAACATTTGTTTTGCTTTGTTTTCTTTTCCTTTCTTTCTTTCTTTCTTTCTTTCTTTCTTTTTTTTTTTTTTTTTTTTTTTTCTCTTTTTTTAATCCAGGCAGTTTTAAAAATAACAAGCAACACAGAAAATACATAGTGGCACCAGAATCAGATTTGTTACCCTAACCATTGTGTTTCTTCCAGTCACGTAAAATAGTAACCACAGTCTTTACTGTGACTGACAATGCTAATAAATCTCTCTGATGAGTAGGTTAAAGTGCAGAATTATATAAACTCTTTTTAGAACAGAAAGGGAGAGCAGAAATTATTGAAAACTATTTGAAAGGCCATATTTTTTTTAATCATATTCCAAAGTGAAACTTGAAAATGCTTTGGGATATCCAAATGTGAAGAAAAAAAAATGTTTAAAAAGAAGTACTACTTAAAAGAAAAAAAAAAAACAAAACAAACAACAATCAAATAGCAATCAATGAACAGCGTTTTAGATGAGTTTTGTTGAAGAGGATAACACCAGGATAAATCCTTCTCTTACGGACATCCCGGACAAATTAGGAAATAAATAGCTGTTCACTGTTGAACATCGAATACCTGTGAGAGCTCAGTGTGGCCCCTTTACTGATTCACAAGAGCTCAGACAATTATTAAACTTTTATCATCTCGCTCAACTTGCAGCTGAACTGTATAAGGCATGCTGTTGCTCAGTGGTAAACACAGGACCCTCTGTCAGTCATTTCTCTTTGATGATTTGCCTGCTTTCTTCTGCTCACAGCTCTCAGCACTCATGCTGTTTAGAGTTTACTTAATGTGTTTTGTCTCTCTTAGGGGTAATTCGCGTGGTGCTGATTGGTCTTCATCATCCATAGTTTGTTTCTGTTCAGGTTTGTCCACATTTTGATGTTTTTCTAGAGAGGTTTTTCTCCTTTTTTTTTTTTTTTCTTTTTTTTTTTCTTTTCTTAAGTTTATTCCCAAGATGTATTTCACTTAAATTTTACATCTGTCTCTGTTTCTTGCTTTGTTACAATGTAAAGCTAAAATTTTCCTTCCAATAAGTTCTGTACCAGTAGTACTACTGAGTTCCATTTGACTAGCGAGAAAAGAAAATCATTTACAAATGTGCATTTTTTAAAGAAATGCTTTTTCAATTTAAAAGCAGTATAAATTGGTGCACTGTAGTCGTAAAAGCCATGAATCTGGACAATAAATTCATGCTCAGCTTTGCTAATCAGTGAAATTCTTGTTCCTTAAGATGTATTTTGGCTTTCAAAACCACTGCAAATCCGTCTACATTTTATCATTTCATTATGGCTAGACTAAGTAGTGATTTCTCCCTGCTATTTGTCAAGGTGTATATATTCCAGGTTGTATTTAATAATGCGTCTTCCTAAGGTGACCTCTTTTCTGCAAGAGTGTTGGCTCTGTCCTTCACTTTGTTGAGCTCAGTTCATTTCATATTCTATCCTACTAGTTTCTGCACTCTCTAGGGAACGCTCTCATCTCATCACGCAAGGGGTTTCACTGCTAATGAAAATCCCTAAGCATCACAATTAAAATTTACTCTGCTGTGCTCAGTGTATGAAAAAGAACAATGTGTGTTGCAGTTAATAATCTAGATCTCATTAAAACCAGCCTGACTTATTTCTTTCCATGTCAAGTCAAAGTCATTTATATGCATACAGTAAAGTTATATGAAAAGGGTTAAACAGAATGAGCCACATTCTGGCCTTAGTCTCGCAGGAACCACAGACATCTGTTCCAATATAGCTTACTAAAGATACTGCTCCAAAATAAGCTGTTCCAGTGTTTCTTTCTTAACAGTCATAGCATCCCAGTGTCACTGTTACAGAAAAGGAAGATATAGTCCATCATGGCTTACCTCAATTTTCTTAATGGGCTGTTTGATAGGGGCTGTGTGACCACTTCCCATACTGAGATTTCTGCCATTAAAAATCTTGAAATATTTTAGACTAAAGGCTTCCCCCCCCTCCCCCCCGGAAAAACTATTGTGTCTGTTCCTTGAATTGCTCTGACTGTAAAATGGAATGAGTTTCTAAAACAAATTTCATTAGCGAGAGTAAATAAATGTGGACTGTATGAGAGATAAATGGTCCAGCTGGGTAAATCTGAATCCTCTGTGATGGAGGTTTCTGTGATTGATGTAAGTATTTCATGTCCCTGTGCATAACTCTTTTTCATTCTTCCACTCTTTAAAAGTTCAATGAATTAATGGTAGTTTAGTAACGATAGAGGTCCAACTCATCTCAGTTTATATCTAAGCAACCTGCCACACCGTTCACAAAAGCTGCAGCCTCTGAGTTATTTAAGTGGTGCACCTATTCAAGACCTCTCTGATGCTGGAAAGGAAGTCAGAACATGCCTTTGAGCCAATACTCCTCCATATCTTTCCTGTCCCAAATGATCTGAGCTTCTTCCCACTCATAGAATCTCAGTCAAGAATCTACCCCACTGACATTTCCTGAGGCAACCCACCAGGCACTGCTATAGCAGTGACGACTGTGACGTTCAATTTAGTATTTATTCTTCCCTTAAGAATGCATCCATGAGTCAAATCTCCATCTCTGCCAAACTCTAGTTCTTGGCATCAATGCTGATGCCTTGTCCATTTGGCTTCAAGCCTCTAGATGGGCAGCAGTCAAATACTGTTAGCATTTATCAACTATGTTTCTCCATCTTCTCTGTTAAAGATACATGGAAAATTACCCAAATTCCATATACTTAAAAGGAAGATCCTTACTTGATCACAATACATGTGGGTATTCTGTATGTATATATATATTTAACTTAAGAAAAAAAATACAAATCTTAGAACAAGCATTAGGGAATTAAGTTAATCAAGTTGAGTCTTAAATAATATGAACAGGGAAAGTAAACTATAATGAAAATGTGATATGTCTCACGAGTGTTTATTCAGTGCATTAACTCATTTTATCTCCTCATTATAACTTCACATTTAAATGATATTTTCTCTTACAAACATCTGAAGATATATTCTGTTTGTGAGACATACACAAAACCTGTCATCAGTTTCTCAGCATTTGATAACTCTTGAAAATGACTGAGTCAATAAATATCATTCCCTTGGGAGAACTTTTGGAAGTCTTTGAGTCAGACCTCAAACTAGGGCACTGAAAATATGCAAGACAACAAAGCTCAATGTTAGCAGAATTACCAGGAAGAACAGCACTGAACACCCAGAGTTTTCATTATAGTTTTTTTCTTTTAAACAAATATTAAAAGTATCAGAAGTCCTCATCATAAATATATCCACTGAAGAAACTTCACTTGGAGACTGTACCAAGAAAACATTTCTCAATCCTCAACATAGTTTGAAATCTGAAGGTTAAGCTCTATTTCCTGCCATCCATCTGAGAATTACTCTGGGAGTTGCTACTGGAATATTTTATATTAAGACAATTTATTTGCTTATTTGTTAATAGGATTTGACATGAAAACTTTTTTCATTTAAGATTGATCGTCAGGTGTATGGAAACTGTTGAATGATGGCCTGAACCTCTGATTGACCACCTGAGGTGAGCTCTGAGTCAGCTGCAGGGGCACAGGTGAATGCAGTTTCACTGAGTGACCGGAAGGTGAAACTGCATTCTGAACCTCCTAGACCCCATTTAAGGGCTGACTCCCCAGGAGGAAGGATCTCTATCTGGAGATCCTCCCTCTGGGAATCTTTTGGTAAGCCTGGAATCTTTATAATCTTTATTTTATTTTTACTTTTTAACAGGATAAACTTTCCAATACCTGTTTGCTATACAGTCAGGATTACTATTTCTTTTATCTTGTTTGTATTTTGAAAATATGCTAAAACATACACTGCAGTGTTGGAAATCTTTAAAACTACAGAATGACTAATGCTTGATATTGTTGAGGGAGAGTTTATTACTGTTAATATTAGGGAATTTTGTAATATTGTTGACACTCTCCTACTTCCAGTTTCCTGCTAGGAGTATCTGAAACTTGTATAGTAGCGCTGCATTATCTCCAGTGTTTTTCCACAAAAGATCCGTTGTGTGACTAACAGAAGACATTGTTGGCATATAATGCATATGGATGGCACTACCTTGCAATGCAGAGAAGTTCTTCCAGGACAGGTGCAAAAGATGAAATCTCAATTTGTGAAATAAGTGGTGTGCTGCAACTTACTCAGATATGGAGAAATCAGGCAAATAAATGGAGATTGAATAGGACATTTTGCATACATTTAGGAAGGAAAAGCATCCTGTATGTACAAGTCAAAATGGGCAATTTGTTTGTTAAATAATGACTGAAGGCAGGGAGCCTGCTGTGTGCATGCAAGAGAATGCAGCGTCTGTACCTGAATGATTCACAAAAGGATACTCTGAAAGATTTGTCTTGACTTTAATCATACATCTTTAGTTTGTCTCTCAGAATGTACATCTGATTTTAAAAGTTGATAATCGTTTTATCGTCAGAAGGCCTCAGAGCCATTAACAGCACGTTCCTATTGTAGTAGCTAGAAAATGGTAAACAATTAAAATTGAAAGTGGGATGTTTACGATTTTTTTTCCCAGACAAATGAGAGACAGGAATTTTTTACATCTATGTGCAAAAGGTACAGCTGCATCTCTTCTGGTCAGCTTTTCTCATTGTGCTCTGGAGTGAAAAGGATCTAAGGTGTGTAGAGTTTAGCCAGGATCTTTTAGATGCGCACTTGTAGTTTACAATCAACTTGGGCCTCTGGGGAGGAATTAAAGCAAAGAAAGGAATTTAACAAAGATAAACTATGAAAGCTTTTAAAGTAATTTTATTTTTCAAATTTCACTGTGAGGATAACTGACTAAATGTACCATGTTGCTCAATTACTAATTTCCTATTCCTGTGCAGTGTAAGATCTTCTAGATAAAACACAATACATCATTACTAAAAAGCCCGAACAACTATTTCATTAAAAGATACTGCATCATGAAAGGCAGGAAACAGCCTCCTGAAAGTGCTCTGCAATGCACACAAAGCACTTTTCTTTATATCAATTCAATTTGAAACTCTAGCATTGTAAACTCACCAAACTACATTTTCCTTATCGATATAATTTATGAAGTAGAATTTCAGTTGTTTGCTTAGTTTCCATTTTCTACCCTATTCTCAGTGAAATAATCATGTTCATCACTCTCTAGATGCAGGAAAGAAAGAAAAAAAAAACACTGTTCTTCTACAGCAGCTTAATAAGTGTATATAACTTAGATTTCCTACACATTAATGCCTCTTATTTATTCCAAACACTTCCTATGTATGTGCAAAAGAGTTCACGCTGAAGTTTTCACACATTTGAGTAATTAAGTGGACTGGAAAAATGTTGAGCTGTTGGGGCAGGTCCAGAAGATGATCGGAGAGCTGGAGCACCACTCCTATGAAAACAGTCTGAGGGATCTGGAGGTGTTCAGTCTGGAGAAGAGAAGGCTGTAGGGATAGCTCATTGTAGCCTTCCAGAACTTGAAGAGAGCTTACAGGTGGGAGGGGGAATCAATGTTTTATTTTGTCTGGTGGTGATAGGACAAGGGAGAATGACTTGAAATTAAAAGAGGGGAGGTTTAGGTTAGATGTTAAGAGGAAATTCTTTACTAAGAGGGTGATGAAGCCCTGGCACTGCTGCCCAGAGGGCTGTGGGTGCCCCATTCCTGGAGGTGCTCAAGGCTGGGTGGGATGGGGCCCTGGGCAGCCTGAGCTGGTGGGGGGCAGCCAGCCCATGGCAGGGGTTCAGGCTGGCTGGGCTTTTAAGGACCCCTCCAACCTCAGCCAATGATTCTATGATTCATTGATTCTATGAATATCTTAAAATGTTATGGGAATCAGAATGCAATAAAATGTAACAAAACGTAAAAAGATTCCATCACTAGTTACATATTTCACGTGAAATTGTACCTCCAGAGACTGTGAAATATGCCATCCTAAGGTCTCCCTGATAAATTGGCCAGTGTGATACTTGCCTAGCAGGAGCCTCGTAGCTATCTAGCTGCAGCTTGGAATCTCTCTCCAGAGATCAAATCAAGTGGCAGAGAACATCTTTATGTTAGAGAGAGGCAGCTATAACTTTAAGACTTATAGCTCACCATTGTGAACCCACAGGTAACTATGCGGTTTAGAACTTTCAGTTACCTGTAACCACAGACACTGGTGGGATCCAGTTCCATATGAACAATGGGCAGAACTAAGCCCAAACTCTGGGGAGTGTAACCATCACTAGCTGCATTTTTGCAGAACCCTGTTCTGAAGTTGTGCAGGTTGGTAAGAGAACCATCACAGAACTGAAGAGTCACAGGTTGCAATAACCTGAAGTTTGTGCTAACCTTTGCTCACAGAGCATTGTTTCATTGCAGTGACTGGAAAATCTCTTATTGGGAAACTGGATGCTTTTCTCAGTCACAGACATAATTAAATATCTTTAAGGATACAGACCTACAAGATGCAGAGCTGCAGAAGAATATAATTAATAAAGCAGATTTCGTAATTGTAACAGAGATTGTCATCTTCCTCCTAGAAGAGGATATTACAGAATAGCCTGAGCTCCTACAGTAATATTACTACTGTGGATAAGGCAACGTGAGCTTAGATTTGTGCTTTACTATTTCTGTGAAAGCACAGTATCTAACCACTAGGGCAAAGGCAATAGTAATTTGAAATAGAATGTAATTGATTGATAACAGTGGGAGGCTGATATACAAATCCTGTATAATTTCCACAATTGAGTTCTCAGTCTAAGAAATGAATAATAATAATAATAATAATGTAATGACAATAGTTAATGAGGTGGCAAAAGCATCTTTTAAAGAAGTTGTTTGAAGCCTTTTGCACGGGGTGGTGGAATAATTTCTAACCCCAGAAGGTCAGCTCAGAAGTCAGAGGAGCATTGCCATGTTGGCCCTGGAGTGGTGAATGAGATTTTTGCATTATTTTGAGAAATGTTAGCAGAGTAATTAAATCTGAATAGTTGTGTTTGTTTCTGCATTCTTCCCAGCTATTGTTTTTAGAAAGAATGTCTCAGAGTACTCTCAATAAAGCATTATATGAATTCCTTCCCACTGCCATGCAATGCATTGCTATGCCATTGAAGACCTGCTTCTTCATTTACTGTGTGACTTAAAGTAATCACTGTGAAAAATGAGTGAAATATTGAGCACGCAGTTTGCACAAGACAGGCAAATTTCTTTTAGCCTTCAACATAAATTAAAATGCACAAACAGCTATTGTATACCCTCTCCTGTATTCAGGTCCTATTTGGCTCATGCAAGCTGAAGAGACTTTCACTTCTCTATGTTGGTTAAATGCTACTAAGTCAATTCTGTAGTTGGGCTTTTGTTGTTATACTTGGGATACATCATATTGTCAAAAATTGTTTGTTTACAAAAAAAAAAAATTAAAAGGCTGAAGAGGAAAAAGATAAAGAATTTAAAATAGTTTGTATGCATTATTTATACCAATTGGAAATGCAAGGATATTAGATATATGAAATCTAGAGCTGCTGAGAAAGTGAAATTTCTGTGCCAGGAGAACTTTAAATAATTTGATGTTGGTTTTATCTTTCAGTAAAAAGATGATCAAAATAAAGTTAGAATTCTCAAAAACTTATGTGAAAATAACTGACATAAATGGAATATTATATAGAGTATTTATTTATATACATACATATGAACAGCTATCGTTTTTGGCTTCTCTTGGAAGAATTCTGAGATTTAATATAAAAAATTATCTACTACTTAAGTTGTGGCGGATTCCTCATATAGTTTGTACAAAATGACTTTCAATTACTTGAAATAACATAAAGATTTCCACTTTCTAAATAGAGGCACAGCACTGTATCTGCTCTTTCAGTGCATGACTTGGATTTTTCTGTTTTCTGTTCCTAGTCCTAGAAAATAGGTCCAAGATTTTCCCAGTGGATTTAGATCTAGTCCAAGAGCATAAAGCCTATCTAAAGCATTATGCTGGCAGTCCAGCTTTGACTGCAATCACACTGTACAAAATCTTATTGCAATAAGCTACTTAAAGTGTATTCTATGTTCTAAGCAGTAAGCTTTACACTTCTACAGCTTAGCAATTCAGTACGCAGTTGTTTCATACATATTTTAATCTTGTATGGCCACCATCTAAGATGACTGATAGGATGATGATTCTGTGTCATGTGGACAGTAAAAAAGTTTTATATTGTCTGTGTTATTTACACTAAGGTACACATGAGTAATACAAAACAGAAAGCTTCAAGATAAAAGGGTTATGAGCATACATGAGATCAGGATAAAATAATAGATCACACGAGATATACATTACATTGCAAATGCGAACAAAAGTATCAGTGGCTAACTGAAAAATTTAATGTTGACATTTATTACATATGTAGACAATGTGCCACAAGCAATTGCTAATTATTTCTAAAGCATACTGTGAATGGGTTTTGTTTGGAAAGAGAGGAGTAATGAGATGTGTGGAGACACACAGCTTAGTAGACCCAAGGTTTTGTAACAGGCACCGTTAAGTTGTTTGCACAATATAAGCTCTTAAGACAAAATAATTAAATAATAGAGAACAGTTGCAATACCAACACATAGAAGCACAAATGCCAAGCCTCGTGTACTCTTCTAGCCAGACTGAGACACACTCTTTGACAGTCCGACATGCACCAGATTAGATGCTTAGTTCTGGAAAATATTTAACATATATGTCAAATTGTATCTGTCCAAGACTGTAAGTAAAAAATACCTAAAATTGACTGATTAAAATAGAATCATAGAATTGCTCAGGTTGGAAAAGACCTTAAAGATCATCAAGTCCAACCATGACCTAACCATACTACCCTAACAATCCACCAGTAAATCATGTCCCTGAGCACCACATCCAAATGGTTTTTAAACACATCCAGGGATGGTGACTCAACCATCTCCCTGGGGAGCCTATTCCAGTGCTTAACAACCCTTTCTCTAAAGAAGTTTTTCCTGATATCCAACTGAAACTTACCCTGGTACAACATAAGGCCATTACCCCTCATTCTGTCACCAGTGAGAAGAGACCAACCCTGCTCTTGCTGCAATCACCTTTCAGATAGTTGAAGAGAGCAATAAGGTCTCCCATCAGCCTCCTTTTCCCCAGACTAAACAACCCCAGTTCCTTCAGTCTATTATGTTCTGATTAGATGTGGTCTCTGTGTTTTAACTCCAGGCGATAAATTTTGCTTTTATCAATTTAATTAATCCAGTTGTCTTAGACAATTTTAACTCAGACTACTGCGTTTAGCAATTATGTGTGAAGACAGCAAGATGATGAAAAAATTATGAATATGATAAACCAGTAATATACATCTGTCTTTTAGAGAAAGAAATGTTTCCATGATTGTTTAACTTTTCTAAAAGTTGCCTCCAGCTGCACCATTTGTTTCCTGATGTGTTTGTTTCAAAGAACAATCATGCATGCATACTCAGCATCTTAGAACTCATGGCAAGTTATACTTACAAGATGTTTTTTTGTTGGATTTTTGTTTTGTTTGGTTTTTTGTAGAATAACTCAATGCTCCTTGATAAATTTGGGTCAGTTTTCTTGAAGTTTGTCATGTTCTCTGAATTAGAATGAGGAGCTTATTTTCTGTTGTGAAAGCTAACAGTAATTTATTACTATTCAAATGCTAGAAGGTGCTTTCAGCCCTTTTTGTGTAGTTGTCTTTGCCCTGCATGTTCTACAGCTAGGTTCAGAATCTCTGTGTATGTGTAAATTTAATCAGTAATGTTTCAAGTGTAGTCAGCTTCTATGTCATTGCTTTCTCCCTCACTGGGAAGCCAACCTCTGAGGCTCTGAACATCTGCTGCCATGTAGCAGAATGGCAGCACTGATGTCAGAGGGTTACAGTGGTGCTGGAATTAGGGACAACGATATTCTAGTTTAGCATATGGCAACATGTGTTCTCATCAGTCATTCAGCTGCTAATATGTGCCTGCATCTGAATCTTAATAAGGAGGAGAGTGATGAGCTAAAAAACCTGTCCTTGGATACACATAGTTCTCTAGAATTGTCAATATAAGGTCAAACAAAGATCAGTGGAAAAGAGTTCTCCCAAAAGTCACAATGCGTATTTAGTACTGTTTTCTGTGAATAATTAGAGATCTTTTGAAGCTTCTGTCAGTTTCCACTAACCATTTCTACCAATTCTACCATCACAAGGGAAATGTTCAAGTTAATGTTAGTAATGAGGTTTGTGTCTATAAAACATTGACTAGAAATAATCTCAATTGAATGAACTGTGTATTAGGAAAAAAAGCTCCTAGATTTTGCTTTAATAATGGAAATGGAGTAGTATACTTTCTATGGTAGCTAGTTTAATAGTTTAATCTGTACGGAAGCTGACAAAATGATTCACTATGTTGATAATTGTTGCACACTGTAAGAAATAAGATGCTGGAGAAAACAGAAAACCGTCTTCAAATAGTTTGGGCTAGATGTTGCGATTGAACAATCAACATGAGGTGGTAATAAAATCAATTTGATTTATGATTATATGACAACAATAAATGCTCATCATATTGCTTTATTCCTCCCTTTCAAGACTGAAGAGCATTTACAGTTTACCTTATAAATCTGTTGTTGAAGTTGTTGTGTAAAGGTTCACCATAGTTTATTTATTGCATCTCATGTTTGGCTACTCTGCATTATAGTTGTTAAATTACAAGAAATATGGAACTGATCCAAAGCTTGAAAAGACATGAAAGCCCTATTTGATAAGACAAACTCCTTTACAGACAGGATACAGAGTTGAATGAACATCACAAGACCTGATACAAGATCTGTGATAACTGTGAAAAAATGTAGTCCCAGAATGATCCTGCTTCCATTACAATGAATAGCAAACTTTCCATCATTGCCAATTGTCTCTGGACTAGATTCTGAATTGCTTCCAAGTGTATGTATTAAGTTCTATGCAGTCTTTTTCTTTGAAAAAGCCATACCTGTACAGGTGATTTTTAACACTTTGGAAATGTAATTGGATCATTGTGTGAAAGGTAAATCCAGTTAGAATTAAAGAAAATATGTAGCTTATTACCAGATTTTTTATCAACTAGTGCTTGACTAAGGAATACACAAAGGTACTTGGCTTTCTTTTTTATGAAAGAGTCTATTCCCACATTAAATCAATTCCCGTTGCTTTGTACTTACCCCATGACGTTGAAACCTACTACTCAAACTCCTTTAATGTTTAATGTGTCTAATACTAAAATTTTCCTTGTCTGTTTAAATGACACCTTCAACTGTCCTGCTCAAGAACTGATTTTACAGTAGAAGTGATGGACAGCAGAATAGCTGGGATCTCTCAACTCTAGGCGATTCCTGAGACTCTTTCCAATATCAAAATGTCATGTTAGTATCGCCTTGATTTTATGAAATTACCATTCTGAAACAAACATTTTTTTACTCAATTCTATCAGGATATTTCTAGTGAGAATTCTGGTATCTCAGAGGTTGATTTCCTAAATAAAAGTCTTTAAGTAGAGTGCAAATTCAAAGCTGACAGACTGAAATGGTCTTATGGCAGCAAGTGTACAGAAATCATCACAGAAAGGAGACACCATGGGGAAGGAAGTCCACACAAATATTTCTTGGTGGCAGCTCATAGTTAAGAACTTCTGTCTCCAGCATCTCTCCAGTGGTGCCAATGTAATGTATAATACATGGGAGCTGATGCTGAATCACCAGGAAGCTGACCTGTGTTAGTAATGACCTGTTTTGGTTTTTGTTCCACTCATCCTACAGACTCTTCTATCTAAGATAAATGAGTGGTGTGAGAGAGATAAGAATTGGTATTGAGGGAGGTAAGAGATAGGGAAGAGAAAGTGTGCACATTCCCTTGGTGTAAATGAGCAGAATGAATTTCTTTTTTCAATTCTTTATTACATTGCTATTCATCTTCCATTTGAAGACATTTTTAAGCAAATCAGATGATCATGTACTAGTTCCTCAGTTTGCAACTCCTAGTTGGTGCAAATATGTTAACTGTAAAGGTGGCTGCAGGTGTCCAGAGAGCCTTTGACTTTCACACTGCTGCAATCTGTGGGCAAAGGGTAAGTTGAAAGATGCAGTAGAGGATCACTTCTTCTGACTGAAGTGAAAGGATGGTTTTGTGAGTACATGGAGGGCTTTCAGCTGCAGCATTGACTTACAACAGCTTTCAGTGCTCAAGGAGCCATGAGTGTAATTCTCAAGGAGGAAATGGCAGTTTGTTTTAAAATTAGGAGTCAAATGGAGAAATGGCTACTTTAGCCTTGGTGTTGGTCTCAAGATGTCTCTTGTATTCGTAAATCGGTACTGCATAGCATACTGTGTGTATTTCTAAGCCTACAAAGAAGATATAGGAGTGCATTCTTCCTGCAAAGCACTGAGCTTTGTGCAACTCCCATTAACAGTGAGTTAAAAACATAGCCCAAAGCATGAATCCAGGATAAATACCAGATGCAGAGAATAAAAGATATGCTTTGTTCTATCCTTCATCTGGACACCTGCAGTTTCATGACTACTTCCCAGTTATTTGTGTTGACTTTATATCATACTCAGCTTCTATTCTTGCCTTTCCACTGATGCTCCCTCTGGGGCAGATTGTTTGTGGCTGTGTTGAGAGAGCAAGGTAAGTATTTTCTTTTTTTTCTTTTTTTTTTCCTTTTTTTCTTTTCTTATAGTTTGTGCAGCTTTGGGACATGGGTGCAATTTCATTTTTTTTCCTATCTCTGTCTTATGTGCATGCTCCTTGAAATATACAGCACATTAAAGGAATTGGAACTATGTTATATGATGTCTTGAGCTCGTATCTAACATTATATAAGGTACAGTGCAGACAGGGGAGGCAAAACAGAGACTCTTACCCATTTTCCTGGTTCTCACGTTCATTACTTAGTCATCTGCAATTAGAGAATGTGGATCTTATGGGCAAGTGATCAGTCCCAGTGTTAGTCTCAGCTTCTGTCAGTCAACTCATTATATTCCTGCTTGGGAGAAATTGTCAAATTCTTTTTCTACTATTATTTATTTCAAAGAATAACATTCTTCCCTGGGCTGAGCCCTTGTATGACAAGTTTCAGTGCCATGTGAGTTCTTTATACTTGAGCTATAAATCAAGCTGGGGAGAAAAGGATTTTCATAATAGAAATGCTCACACACAGCATTAACTGTACCAGCATGAACTGTGGCACTACAATAAAGGTTGTTTTAATTTGACTGAAAATGAATAGATTTCTGCAAATCAATTGCAATCTAATAATGGTCTTATTTTAAAACATACTGATAAGATGGAGTGGCATTCTTCTGAACTGTGCTTCCTGGGAATGAGATTTCAAAAGAACATAATGCTGACTTTCCTAAATCTTTGATCAGTGATACTAATGGGAATTTAGAAACACCCATTTCCCAATGTTTCTACTTTTCAATAAGCTGTTGCCAGATTATTATTTAAAGAAAATTCTGTTCCTTAAAGCTTGAGTCTGAGAGGGACTGAGCTGCTCCTTGGTAGAGATATGCACTCCTAACTCTTAGAGTCTGTATGGGAAGGTAATGGGTACTTATCCGTCACAGAACTTGACCCATCAGCACAGAAAAAAATACAAGTAGATTGTTTTTCTCTATGGCTTATATCTACCTCTTTTATTCAATAAAATAAAAAAATAAAAGATCTAGAGGAGTATGGTATATTTTTAATTCATATCTCTGCATTAATTCTCTGCATATAGTTGCTTTATTTCATCTGAGATAAACTGTAGTGAAAAGTAAGGCTCATGTCTCTTTGATGCTCTCAGAGATACTTACCAACAAAAATCTGTTAATTCCAGAAGTCTGTTGATGTCATCAGGAGATAACCACTTAAGATGAGTGATTCATCCTAGTCTTAAACACTTGATTTAGCGTAAACTCCGAAATCAGCCCATCTCTGCACACTGCCACTAAATAACTGCATTTTGATTAGACGCATATATTTTTGCATGGCTAAAATTAGATAAGAGTAAGAATCACAGTCCATCTTTGCAGAAATACTTGTACTCAGATTATTAAAAAAGCAAACATATCAACCCAACAGAGAAAATCTCTCTTTAGTTTGAGGGATACTTTGTGAGGGTTTTTTGTGTTAGTGCTGTTGCTGCTAGTTAAGAATCCAGAAGTTCTTTTTCATGAGTAGAAATACCAAGTCTGTTCTCCTAAGACATACATGTAGTCATTCTGACAGCTTTTGAGTGTTGCTGAAATTACTGATACTGAAAGTTTCGTAGATGCCTGTTTGACAAAACCTTTGTGCCAGGAAAAAAAAAACCCACATTATCTCTTTTTTTACTATTTTGAAACAAATAAAAAATCAAATTCAAAACAAATTGATGTGCATAAAAGCATCAGGATATCAGGAATTAATAATAATGATAGCTTTAAAAAGCTATCTCTTCTCTTTGAACTTCTCTTTGAAGATGTTAACCAATCTCTGACTAGCAGAGTTCAGGCAAAGACTAAAATATATTGGTTGTCTGATCATTTTTCCCTCTGCTCTTACAGATTTGTTCTTTCTTTTGAAGGATCAAGTACTGGCAACTGTCAGAGGCAAAATATTGGACTACATGCAAGATTTTTTATTCTAGAATGACAGATTCTATGATCCTAGAGGTTTTTCTGCATTTACAGTTCTCATACGTTTTTTACCTTTTCTTCTTTAAGTTTCAGTCACATTGTCAACAAGTAGAAATAACTCTATGTGATTTAAGTGACCAAATATGTCAGAAACCATGAAAAATGACTACTCCTATGTAAACAATCAAAGACAAAGACAAGAAAAGAGCAGGATGAAAATTATATACCCGCGGTATCTGGCAAACACTTATTGATAGCATTACAGGCTTTCTCAAATGCTGAAATGTAGACCCTTTGGGATTTTACACACTAAGCCAAAGGTACCAAGAGATTTATTGCACTAAGTAGTGGCTGAACAGAGAAAATACATATTCAGTGTTTAAGGTTTTAGGTGCCCAAAGGGTGGCTAGATGCAGCATCTCTCGAGGTATTTCACACACTTCCTAGCTACTGAGGAAGTACTGTACAGAATGCTGTCAGCTTCCCTTGCTTTCAGAACACTCTGCTGACTACTGCAGAATACCAGATTGTTTAAGAAGATAGTTATGTGGACAGAAGTGAGAGTTCTTTCTTCGTAATTAGCTGTTTTAGTCTTTATACATAATAGCTGTTCATTTCAAATACTTTCCATTCATTGAGAAAGCTGCATAACTCACGGATGGTGCATTGATTTTTAATTTTCACCTGTAAATGTTATATGATGCTTGTCAATTACTCCTTTGAACTAAAGCTTTAGGAATTAGATCAACCACATTAGTTAAAATAGGACAGAGTAATTTCAAATATTATGTTCTGCGCAATTGAAAAAGATATGATAGTCCAGAATAGCTGTTTTCATAGTGATAGAATCAGCCTGGCTTTGTTTCTTTGAAAAACTACATGATAAGCTTCCATTACAATTTTTACAGACATAACTGCTATACTGAAGAGTAAGAGACAACCAGCACTTTCAACTGTTAGAGGCAGCAGAGTGTCTCAGCACAAAGTCTGACCTTGACGCATGCCTCATTCTTTGCGTTCTGTCTCCCAAGTATTGCTACATTTGAGAGTATGTACAGCTTGATCACTTTTAGGGCTCAATTTCATATTCACAAGAATTTAAAGAAATATTACTGAGCATATGTGAAAGCCCATGAGAGCAAAAAGAATTCTGTTTTAAATGTGAATAGTATTAAAGTTCAGCACATTGTGAGGCTTTGCTGAATAAAGATGGATTTCATTGTTGCTTAAATATTTTCCTGAGTCAGTGCTTTGGTTTGGACCATTACAATATAAGGCCATCTGTGAGTTTTAGATGTAAATCTAAAGTCTGGGAGTCTTTGGAACAGAAGAAATGTGTGTTGTGGTTTTTAAGATTCAACGTGAAAACTTTAGAGTAATGTTGTTAACATTGTGTACAAAATAACTGCAGTAGCTATATATTCTGTCTAGTCCAGATGGATAAAATCTCCAAGGGAAATTTGTGTTTATGGCCTCTAGCTTATTATTTTAACACCTAACTTTTATGAGGCAAACTCTCATTATTTTTAGCAGTCTTTTACCGTCTCTTAAATGCAGTGAAAGGCAGAAGAGGATGGCAAATCTGTTATATTTAAAGCTACTGAATTAAATTGCCACAATTGCCAGAGAATGTTTCTTAAATAAAATAAAAATAAGGGTATCTGTCTTTTGACCAACACTTTTTCCCCCTCTTAGAATAAAACCCAGACATTTTACCAAGGATTTGTCTGTAGTATTGAATCCGTAACATTAGATGATAACAATTTATCAGGTTATGTTGAAATCAGTGTAATTTGGATCAGTGTTCAGCTCAACACATATAGCGTATAACAAGTAATCCGTATTTTAGATTTGTTGGAAGATTTGAAAAATAGGAAGAAGTACCACAGAAATAAGAATTATGTGACCTCTATTGCAGATAAATTCAGCTTTATCTAGAGAATATTTGACAGACATTTGTTTAATGTGTTTTTGAAATACCTTTGTGATGTAGAATCCCAATTCTTTGGGCAGTTATGTTTTAGCATTTCGCTGACTTAACATTCTATGTTAAATCTCCATTCGGTAACTCAAACCTGTTTCTCATTGTCCTGGAGAATACATGAGTGCTTTCCTCTCTCTGCCAGCCTTTTGTTTTAAGATCTGTAAGTCATTTCTCCCCTTGGTCTTTTCTCAGCTAAATAAAGCCAATACTTTCTAGCTTTCATCACAGGTTTTGCTGCAAACATCTCAGTGTTTCTTTCTCTTTTCTGGATTATCTTCAACTGATCTATCTATTATATTTTGGCTAAATCTGACGTAGTACTCCAGCTGAGTGACCAATATTAAAGTCTGCAAGTATCTCTATAGGCACTCCTCTATACAAGTTCCAGTACTTCAAGGCATTTTGGATACATGTTGCAGTTTTGGTTCATTAATTCCCCAATTATCATCAGTAGAATCTTTCCTGTTATCATCCTTCTCTGTTTTGTAGTTCTGTGTCACTTTGCATTTAATGCCACTGAATTACTTACTATTTTGCTGATTTCTCCACATCACTTCAGATTTTGTCACTGTCCTCTAAAGTGGCTGCCATCCCTCCCAGCTTGTTACCATCTACAAACTAAAAGTGATTTCTATTCTGTCATCTAAATAATCAATAGTGCATCTAATGGCTAGAGTACAGGACATAGATTTGGGATGGCAGAGGTCTGCTAATGGTAAACTTGAACAAGTTTTTCTTGGCATCCAGTTTCCTTCCATAGTGATTAGCTCATCCTTTTTTTACCTTTATTGTTTATTTATTGAGTAGCAGTGCTGACTCCAGCTGATTGGACTTCAAAGATTGCTATTTCTAATGAATGCCATTCTTATTAATATTGAATGAAGAAACAAATGGTACTAAACAAGAGTGACAGGATTTCTCGTGTCTTTTAATATTAGAAAGATATATGAATCATTTGTGAACCAATTCTGTTGTGTCTTAACCACAGCTCCACTTTCAGGGTCCCCTCCTTACACGCGCTAGTCAGACATCATTTTATTTCTTCCCAGTTCATTTTAAATGTATTTCTAATTCTTCCATGTCTTCTCCTGCACACTTTGATACTAGAATCATAAGCATGGATATAACCCTACAATATTTCTTGGATAACTGGATGAAATTTTTTGTGTAGTGAGCAATGTACGTAATTTCACTAAAATGTAGTTTAAAACAAATTCGTAGTGCTTTGTGCTGAAAAATATGAAGGAGGGTTTGTGTGTGGAATTTCATTTTCAGTTTGACAATGATTTCAATATATCATTTTGAGAAGATTTGCACCTTTCTGTCTATATGGAATTGTTCATGTTTTCTTTTAAAATATTCCTGTGAGTGTAAAATAAAAATATAAAACAACTAAGTTTAATCAGATTTGGTAAAGGGAAAGAAAATATCCCAATTTTTAAAAATCTGACTATTTATTTTATTAGCCCTATGTGTCAAAAAACTGAAGAGAAGGACTGCACATTTTTATGCTCCTGTGGAAATTATCCAAACCAGGACTTTTACAATCTTCTAAATCATACAGAGCTTACCGATGAAGAACACAGAAAATATTTATGTTTCTGGAAAGCTGAGCATCAGTAACATTCCAAACAAAGTTTTATTAAAGTTGAGATGAGCCATTTAATCATTTTCTCACAGATGTTCTGTCATTGAGTACTGAGCGCTACTGAACATCTATCAGCGATTTTTTTAAAATTATTATTATCCTAGCAAAACAGCATTACGTGTGAAAGCAAGGTCAACATAAGCCTAGGAAATCTTCCTAGGGAATTTCTTTTTGAGTGGCAAAAAAGGTTTCTGATAAATCTATCATTCCAAACAAATTACCTACCATTACATCATTTGTAGTCCAATACAATTAGACCTTGAGTAATGTGCAACTGATGCTCTTTGAAGAGCAAAGAGACCCCACCTGTGACACTGCAGATCACACTATTGATGATTTCAGATGGAAAAAAAGATTAGAGACACAGATGACACCAAAGACCATGCTGACACTACACCATTCTGAAACACTTCAATGTGCTAGGGGTATAACTCTGGGCTTTTGTAACTTCTGAGAGGTGACTAACGTGTGACACTAGGTTTCTGTTAGTAATTGGAAGGCACAAAGGCATTCATAAAACAGAGAACCCCATAGCCTATGTAGATGCCAGAAAAAAAGTCAGAGTCAACAGGTCAGCTGTTCATTCCTTGACGTCAGCACTGTGCTCACTCTTTCCTGAGGAAAGTACTGTGCAAAGATCCTACTATTTATTTGATAGCAGTTCTGAGCCATTTAATGCTTAATCTCTGGACTGGCAAGTTTTGTCATAAAGTTTCAAAACCCAGAATAAATGTCACGTTTTTATGTTTACATTCTTGTGAAAACGATCGACTTCAGCTGATCACTTTCAGCTTAATTCAGTGGTGTGCTGTGCTTTACAAGTGTCTTGTAAGAAAATCTAAGAAGGAAAATGGAAGACTTTTTTAGACAACATATTCAGATTCATGTTCAGATATTACAGAATGAAGCACAACTGAACAACAATGTGAGTGTATTGAAGAACATCTGTGATCATGTTTGCTTAGATAGGAATCACTCAGGGGTATATGATGCACTGCGAATTTGTAAGGCTGTTAAGGATGAGGTTAAACATGCAACAGATTTTAGTTTTAAGAAGAGATAAAGGAAATAAATGCAGTGGAAATTTAATTAAATGATCAGGATGATGCATTTTAAAAAATGGTTTTGGCAAAGTGCAGAGGAATGGGAAATGAACCGACTTATGTAAGTACAAAATTGATGAACCTGCTCCGAGATTATATTAAGAAAGTGTCCATTGGAGGCATGCTTAGTTCTTTAGGAAATGGAAAAGAGAAGTAGAAAATATTTGAAGACATAGAGTAGGGTAGCCCTGGTGATCATTTGGTGATCATGAGACATCTTAAGAATGAGCTTTGTGTAAAGTATAAAAGATTAGTCATCGTTAATAGTTTTTTAACTGTAAGATCGAACAGTATTAGAAGAGATGAAATAATTCAGAGAAGTGAAATCTGAGATAGTTTGGTATAGGCATCTTTTTAGTAAATGTTTAATGAATCCATTGTTTTAAATAATTAATACTATCATAAACACGTTTCTTTAATCTATTTGATAAAAGCATAGAGGCAGATACAATTTGGTACTTGAAGCTCGCAAAATTGAAATAAAGATAATCAAACAAAGAGAAAGTATGCAAATGGACATAATTAATTGCTGGATTTTCTTGGCATTTGTATCATTAGCTAAATGTTACATAATGTCTTCCAGCATCTCCCCCTACCATTCAAGAGGCTGGCTACAGTTAATAGATCAATCTGAGATTCCAAACCTGGTTTAAAGAACAGGGAAGATGAAGATGTCCTCCTGGTTCTCCTGTCCTAGAAGGCTATGACCCGTCATATTCTGAAAGGCTTTACTAAAGTCTAGGTAGACTACATCCACAGCCTTTTCTACACCCACTAGACGGGTCACCTGGTCATAGAAGGAGATCAACTTGCTCAAGTGTGTTCAGATTTCCAGATTCTAGAAATTCTGAACACAAAGACAAAAACCTTCCCAAACAAAATAGCTACCTTTATTTTTAAGGTAAGGTTTTCTATAGTGATATCTAGAAAGATCATCCATTTTCGTTTCATTCTGTGTTGATGTAAATGAGACCTACTAGCCAAAGGAGTTCTAAGGATACTGCTAGCACAATAAGAGAGCTTTCACTCAGTGTTTCAGGTCAGTTTAAGGTCACCTGTGCTGCTGCAGCATCACTATGGTGTTGAGGTTCTGTTCATGCAGTATCTTAGCACCGTTGCTCAAGTGGAACAGGCTACAGAAATGGACTTTGTGTTTACTTTTTTTCTTTCAGTGTTCTTTTCCCTTTCTTCTTCCTGACACATTACTTGCCCTAGCGTTTAATACAATACTCAGTCTTACTTAGCTGTGCCCAACTGAAATGCTCAGAACTCCTTAATTTCCCAGACTTACATATTAAAGTATTTTATGCATCTTTGCTAAACTAATGGACTGCAAATATGCCCTCTCATAAAGAGGCTTCTGCCAACAAGATGTTCTCAAAGTAGAGCACTAAATGGTAGTAAATTGTTTTACTTTTAGGCTAAGGACTTTGTTGAAAACATTGAAGTAACTATAACAAATGTTCTAATCTTTTAACTGATTTTAAATTCAAGCTCTATACTTGTCCTTAGGAGCTCTCTAAAAACAGTTATTTTCTTTAACTGTTCCTATTAAAAAGACAGAAGGGAGACTTATCTAATCACTTATATTCTTGTTGTTTGTACAGTAACAATATTATAGATGGCATCATTTAGTGTCAAAAAAAATCTATAAGCACTTGACCTTAAATTATAGCATATTAAAAAGAAATGATATGAAACATCCTTGTTTGAATAGTATATCATTCTCTTGCCTTTGCAATAAATGCTCATTAAAAAGCAGGCTCTTACATTCTTAAGACACATTTCTAGTATTCAGGGTATTTTGAAACAACACTGTATTTTCTGTTGGACCAAAATTCTCCAGTGATGAATTTGTCCCATTCTCCAGGAATTTTAAAATCATATTCAACTTGAAAGTTAAATTTATTTTTCATTTATCTTTTATTTCCAAGTTGAGTACAGTGTTAAGCCAACATTCAAGGAAAAAAAAAAAAAAATCTTGATACAGGCCCAGTACAAATATTCTTACTCACAAATCTCTTTTAAGACCTGATTTGGAGTTTAGATACTAAGGCTTATTTGTAGGTCAAGTCCTAAGAGCACGCAATTTCAGCTGAAAAAACAGTCTCAAGAATGCAGCAGTGCATCACTGTTAAGTAGTTGTGTGACAAGTATGTTACAGTAGTCTGAGAGATATCAAAATGCTTTCAGCTATTGTTTTATTCTTATGGAAGGCAGTGAAGATAAGCCCATCTCCCCCTTTTTTTAGTAGGGAATGACACAGGGGCCAAGACACAGATACACCTCCCATAATACTTGTTTCAAGAGGTTTTAAGCTCTCTTCACAAGGGCAAAGTGGGTTCACGTGTACACCAATATGTGCTGCGGATGTTTGTGGTTTGGGAGGGGAAAATGTGAAAATTCTGGAGAGTAAACAGCTAGAAACAGTATCATTTTTTTTTCTTTTTTCTTTTGTTTTTTACTAGAAACACAACTGCAAATCTGGCTGGTTATCTTCACTGTGTCTTAGCATTAGAGCCTCATCTGTAGCCACAGTGACTTTGATGCCTATCACCACGTTTGACTTCAAAAATGTACAAAAAGTCTTTTAAGATATACAACAGGAAGCCAGAATAATTCATGTGCAGCTACCTCTAATTTCTTCCTTTCCATACTATGGAAATGCAGCCATTTAGCTGTGAAATTTACTAAGTTCAGTTTCCTTAGGCAATCATACTAATGTTATTAGGGAAATCTGTCCTTGCATATCTGCAGAACACATTTCTGAAATATATCTACACCAGTTCTTCACTGGTTCCCAGCATCACTCTTTCTCCTTTGGATCTCATTATACTGTTCAGATCAGGTTTTCCCAAGTGAAAAATGCTGCAGAATCAAAAGGAATATTTTTCACAGCAAGTTTCATGTTAGCTGAGGTTTGGGATCTTAACTGATTTAACTGTTTGCTGGTTTAACAGGATTGAAGTATTTGGGTTTTTTTTTCCTGCCAATTGAAAATTGCACAATTTTCAACTCATATTTTAAAACCTTTATCTTTTTTTTCCTGAAAGAATTTTAAGATTTTAAACTGATACCAGGTATTTTGCTGCTTTGTTTTGTTTTGTTTTGTTTTTTTTTTCACATGGTTGCTTTTGTGTGTGTGTGTGTGTGTGTGTATTTTTTATTTGTTTTTCTTTTTTAATTAAATACTTTTCATAAAAAATATTTCTCTTTTTTTTTTTCTTCTTTTCTTTTCTTCTTTTTTTTTTTTTTCCCCCAACAGATCTAAAGGCCATGCATACATAATCATATTGGACTGGAGTACCTAGTTGTCCTGCCTAACCTTAATGTCTGTGAAAGTAGGAAAGAGAACTCTCACTTTCTTTTATACTACTCGCAGAGAAGGATGTGTGTGCATCTTTACCTTCAAGGCTGGTTGTTGGAAAAGTAGCAGGTTGCGGGAGCCTAACCTAACTGACCACAGAAAGGTTATTCTTTCATAATCATTTTCCTGTCATTTAAGTGTTGCCTAGGAAGATAATCTGTATAAGGAAAATAGAAGCAGTAGTAATTGTTGAGTATGAGTTGAAAGCTATGCTAACAATTACGTTAACACCTACCAGCACAATAGTGATTTCCACAATAGTAGATTTTATACAAATCATAGAATCATAGCATGGCTTGAGTTGGAAGGGACCTTAAAGCCCATCCAGTCCCAACCCCTGCCATGGGCTGGCTGCCCCCACCGCATCAGGCTGCACATGCAGCCTGGTCTTGAGCACCTTCAGGGATGGGACACCCACAAATATGTTAGGTTTTACACAAACAAACACATAAGTATAAAGTGGAACTAAAAGTGTTTTTTACTCAGAAAGAATTTTAAACAGAAAAAAGAATAATCTCTATTGGAAAGTTCAAAACCGAACCTCAGAGTAAATTGTTGGAAGCCAGTTCAAAGAGTAGCATGAAGGGTGACGTTCCCCTTGTTGCATTTCATTTAACAAATGTCCGCAACTGTAGTCAGACAGACCACTGAAATTAAACTTGATAATTGAGCCCAGACTCTGCAATCAACTTACCTCCACAGAAATCAACAATTTTGTAACCACAGTGGTACAGAGCTTGGGAGTGGGTGAAAATGTGTAGGCGGAAACAGAACATAATTTTATTCTGCTTTCTCGGTGCTGGTAATGTCATAAACATCCTGCCATTCTGATATTGTTGTGTTAATGTTAAAATATTTGGTTGATGCAAATAGGAGTCGAGATGTAATATTCTTTATATGGCATTGCCCAGAGCAAAGTAAGAACACCATGACAACAAGTAGCCTGCAAGCTGTCATGTTATTTGCATTCAACTTGCAGAACAGCTTATAAAAAGGCATCAGCTGACAGGCATTCTGAACATCAATAGTAATTGAGAGAGAAAGGATAGACGAACAGCAAATAGTGAACATGAAAGGAAAAAAAAAAAAGTACAATAATACACCTTAGGAACAATACTTTTCTGCCTACTTAAAGATTTCTTAAGTGGCAGTCACTTATTAAGAACTACAACTCCTCAAACAAAACCCTCCTATGTAACCACTTTAGCCCTCAGCCATCACCATCCCCCCATAGAGAACTTCACTAATCAAAGGTGACAGCACACAAGATACACTTCTAAATTATTCTGCTGAACAAAACTCTCAAGCAATTATAAAATTGACAAGGAAGTCTACAGGGATATGAATAAATTTACTTAAAAATATAAGCAGCATATTCATTACAGAGACAAATATATTGAAAGAATAACAAAGTATGTTTTGAAACACTAACGCAGCGTTTAAGAATGTTGTCAGTATATATTCCTCTTAAGATTAAGCACCACCACAGTTATTTAGCTATATATATGCTTACATATAGCTATATATTTTTAATCCTAAAATCATCGTTCACTGAGTAGCATTCTGGACTAGTTTATGATTGTATTGCCACATACAGAAGTGTTCAATGACTGAGAAGCAACACACCTTTTTGTATTGGCAAACTTGGTCACATAGGACACTGCTCTGCAGAAATTCAGTTCTAGGAAACAAGCAGATATTACACAGCTGGCACGTTTTCAATGGGAATGTATAGCAAATGGGATCTTTATTATTATTTCACTTTGAATTATGTATGTAGCCACGTCTGCTTTATAATCTGAATTTTTACACACAACATTCCACCAAGTCTCTAGAATTTTGTTGTGCTCCAGTGAATAGACTGTTATAGGTGTAAGGCAAAAAAAAAAAAAAAGTTTATATAAATCTAAAAAGACAGATTGGCATGTCTGGCTGCCCCAGGTTTTGCTGTATCCCTCAGCACCTGACATACGCCACTCAGGAAATACAGAGATGCACTCCTGCAGATGCAAAGCAGTGTTGTAGAACTTATTCACCTGTGGAAAAGTAAAATTGGTCAGAAAGAATGCAGGGAGCCATTAACATACATTAGAGGAGAGGGCTGATTTTTTCCATGTCACAGAGTCAGCATAACTTGTTTCTGTGAATGACACACGAGTTCTAATAAATTACTCTTACAATATACAGCACCACTTATATTGTACCAGGGAGCTGAAACCGTAAGCTTGTATTTGGCTTCATTAATGATGTACTCTCCTCAGTGTAGGAACAATTCTGCTGACAGACCATCTGTTTGCTGTCAGCTAAGGATCGATGGTGTGGCCCTCAACTACATCAGCTGCAGAGGAACCTCTTGAAGAATTCAGTGAGCAATCCCTAGAAAGTAAACTGCTTAATTGTGCTTGTCTTAGCTGCCACTGTAAGAAATTAACATCTCCATTTTTCTTTGTGTTAACAGAAAGGAAAAAAAAACAACATTGATACGTTATTCATTATTCATGCCAGAGAAAGAGAGAGGCAGTGATGGAGAAAGTAAGTAAACAAACTGTCAAGGGTAAGTTTCTTATGTTTGGACCCAGTAAATATACTTGTGAAGTTCACAGTACTACTTTTTTTCCAAAATACAAATTTTAGATCATCTTGGGAAGCACTGCTTTGGATTCATGGAGCTATTGCTGCAATTATGATTCACTGAGGGAAAGCAAAATTTAATTACTTCAGTACACAGTTTTTGTCATGAGTGAAGTGACTGCAGAAGAGATTTAACAGAATTTAATGACCTGATTTGCCTTGGTGTCGTGGGATTTCAGAAAATGTATGTTAAGTATGTAAGCTGCTCCAAAAGTAATGCTTCCTATTTATTTGCATGAATACTCCAACTGATACAAAGAGTATAACATTTGATAAAGCAAATTATCAGCTACAAAACATTCCTTTTTAATCATAATCACCACTGTCAGTTCTGCATTTTCACCAGCAATGAGCAAGAGCCTGCATGCCACACAACAGTCTGCACCAGCAAAGGTGACCCAGTACTGTAACTGATGAAACACACTCCCCACTGCCTCCCTGTGTTCACGTGCACTGCTTGGTCTTTAAAAACATTCAGCAAGCATCAATGCATGTCAATGGGTGCCATTTTTTACACATGAAGGAATTCAGTTCCACACCTGTGCTTCAGGCAAGGCAACTTGTTCCAGTGTTTCACCACCCATGTAAGGAGAAAGGTTTTTACAATCAGTGTGGTGAGGCAGTGGCACAGGTTGCCCAGAGAGGTGGTGGATGCCCCATCCCTGAAGATACTCCAGGTCAGGCTGGATGGGGCTCTGAGCACCTGATGGAGCTGTAGGTGTCCCTGCTTATTGCAGGAGGGGTTGGACTGATGACCTTTAAAGGTCCCTTCCAACACAAATGGTTCCTGTGGTTCTGTGATTCATCCAGACCTCCATGTCAGACACCATTCTGTCAGACTGTCCCTCTGGTGCCATCTGTCACACAGTAACATAATTTAAAGGAGTACTGGCGGGAAGGTTCAACCTCTACTGCCATATCACCAACATTCACCTCTGCTGTCATGAGCCCACATCATAAAATAGTAGTTGTTACTTCCAAAGAAGCCTCTGTATATTAAAAAAAAAAAAAAAAAAAAAAAAGGAAAAAATTGTACCCACGCTGCAGGCTTTCAGATAAGTGCTCTAAGCTTTAGGTTGCCACATGAAAAACATCCTCTTACCATAAGGTTTGTGCTTCATTTTAGAGAGAAGACAAGGCTTCTCCTTCAAGAGGATGTTCCAGCTGCAGTACCCTGCAGGTGGTGATTTGCTGAGATTCTGAATATAACTTCTCAAACCAAAGAGTGGCAGCATTTCCTTGTTATCTATGTAAGTCAATCTGCTGCCTTTAGGTGGTTTTGAGGGGATTATATATTTTATCTTTGTCATACAGATACTTACTCCACCCACCTCCAGCTTACACTCCAAAACCCAAATATCTCAAGTTGGGTGGGAAGGTGTGCGTGGCTGTTTGGATTTGGAAGTGATGTACAGTGCCTGTAAGAGAGCAGGGAGCAGAAACAGCACTGAGTCATTATACTGTAGCACTGAACTTCTTATCCACATCATAGCCATGAACTGAAACTACCACTGCATTTCTGTCCAGCTCACACTATGTCAGAGGACATATTTTTTGGGCCAGCAGCACTGAGATCTGTAACTTCTGTGAATGGCAGACTGCATTTTCTTCTCCCATCTTCCTGAAATCTCACCTGAAATAAAACTATTTTCATAGAATATAATTTATCCACTACAGAATGATAAACAGCTGAGTCAAACCTGCTGTCATTTGCATTAGGAATGTTGATCCAATTATTGAAATTGTCAGCTGCTAGCACCAAGCTGTAATACAAAACATAACGATATACCCAGGGCTTTTTGGGAACACCTTCCATTCCAAGCATTCCCCAAATGTGCAGTGAGCTCATGCACAATCTATTTATAGGAAGAGCTTCACCCACCCGTGACAGGCAGCCACCTACGGGATGAATCATTGAGCTGCTCACGGCTCCCATCAGCAGGACGCAGCAGATCAGAACGTGGAGCAAACGCGGATGGCACAGGGCTGATCCTCAGCTCCTCACACTTGTTTTTCTGCCCCTGTTATTCACTTTCCCTTCAAAGGAAAAGCAGAGCAATTTGGAACTTTTATTTTTCGTTACGTAACTACCAGGCTAATGTTTGTTCATTTATTATTAACAGCCCTGTTCTTGCAAACGGACAAACAGAATGCCCCCAACCACATCTGGTCACATTATAAACCTTCATCAACACAGACGTAAAATGACATATATGCCCTACTCATATATATCAACATATACCACAGTATATCTCACAACTATTTATAATTTATTATTATATGTATTTGAAAAGAAATGTTTTTCATCACAGACCAAAAATAAGAAAAAATAAGCAAAAAAAAACCCAACAGCACAGTAACAACATCACAACCCCCACCTTTCTGTCACTATCTCCAGAGCTGTTCCTTCATTTTTCCTATCTCACTCCATTTAGCCTGTGAAATGTTAACACTGCTGCCCTATGGGGCTTGTCAGCCCCGAGAAGGGACTTCTCCATTGCCACTGCATTTGTTTCTTGAAGAAATAATGTAAACATCCAAGTCACTGCCAGCTGTAAGAGCGAGGAACGGCCCTGCTCATGCTGTGCTGATACTGGCCGGGTTCTGAAGTGATACGATTGAGTCTGCTGAGCCCGCACACATCCCTGATACCTCCTGATTGTCTTCACTCAGCAGGAACCAGAGACACATAACTTGCCATCCTGCAGTAACCAGGAAGGAGTCCCACTAAAAGCCAGAGGCATCACTGTCAAGAGATTTGTAATTTTTTTCAAGCCCAAAACAGGATTATATTCCATGTAGGAGCTGCAAAAGACTTGTGGAAGCAGCTGAGCCTAAATTTTCAAAATCAAGCCCTTTACAAAAGAGATCTTTTAAACCTTGCAGAATTTTTGTACAATCTTTTACAGGATTTTTTACAAGCTTGTGCTTATTTTTTTTAGCTTTTAAGCACTACGAAAGAGTGTCTTACATTTTTAACAGATAAGGAAACCACGAACAGGTTGAAAGTATATGCTGAGCTCTGAAAACAGCAGCAATTCAGCCCATCTTTTGGCGTATGCTAACTCAAATAAAACTCATGATTCTCAGTGTTTTCTCAGAGGAAACCATGTTGCTGTTTGATTCCAAGGAACGTGTTATTCAGTATTCCATTTTTCGGGGATCTTTCCCTCACTCTGAAATTCAGCCTTATTTTCTCTTGCTGAAAACGATACGCTGGGGAAACAGAAACAGAGATGCAGATCAGCTGCTGAACACTTTGTACTCCTTTCATCTAGCACCCTCTCAACCCGCAAACTATTCTTATGCTATTATTTGCATTCAGTTAGTAGTTTGAGTGAGTCAAGGAAGCACAGTGAGTGCAGTGTCTGCTAAATTACCAACATTCAGGTCTAGGGCTTTCTCAGAGTTTTAGACTCAATTTGTATTTGGGCACCTCTCCCAGTTCAGAGTACCGAATTTTGGATGTCAAAACTCCATCACATTGCTTAACATCCAGTAAGAACTTTCAGGAATGTGCAAATAGAGAACGTGATAGGTGTTTTAGTCACAGGATGTTGGATGGAGACATTTCCTGCCCATCACCTAAAATTTAGGAACACAAAACTTGCACGCATTCATAATGCATTTAAATCATGAATCTATTTTAACTGGTGATATTCCTCCTTGGGCTATTATTTTGAAGAAATAGCACAAGTTACTTCTGATTGAGATTCATGAACCTGGGGGCATGTGCACTGATAGACTTTTTTCATACGTCGTGAGTCCCATGCCAACCCTTGCTGACGGGAACGTGTAGGAGATGGCTGAGGCACCCCAAGAAAATGATGGGTCATGCTGAGGAGGATACCTCTATTAGAAACCATGTCAGAATTGCAGATTTAACATGATAGGGTGTAAAATCACAAGGCATGGCTTTATGTCTCACTCTTCTGCCAGATTCTTTTGTTCAGATTTAATTTGTTCTAAGGTTAGTAGTAAAATACACTTTTAGGTAAGAATATTCCTGAGTTGGCTCAGCACAGCAACCACATAAGACATCATAAAGTCTTATATAAAAATAGCCGTAATGTTTTGGAAAAAGGTAGAGTTTGGGTTTTTTTTGTTTTCAGAATTGCATAATTAAACATTTTTATGATGCTGTACAATAATTTCATTCTTTTTTATTTCTTTTCTGTTTTTGCAAAATTAAAGTCTACACATTTTCAAAGTGCAGTTAATACATGATGAAATAGGAGAATGATTTTGAGTTTAATAATCTATCAAAATTCATATTTGGATTTAATTAACTTTTGTGACTTGTAGTTAATGCTTGTTCACCATCTATACTTTAATAGCTCCTTTGGAGCTCTGCTAGAAGAGAGAAACAAATATGTGTTTCGTATTATAGATCTTTAACAGAGTATAAACTGTTCACAGAGCTATATAACCTTTCAGTAAGCTATAATGATTTCTTAGAGAACTGTTTTACACTAAATCATACTTCATTATTTTACAGACCTCAAGCATACATTTATTATTATTGTAATAGCAATTACTACCAGGGCTGTTCTGAAAGTAATGCCTCCTATTTAGACATAAGGAAAAACTTTTTCTCTCAGAGAGTGGTCAGGCACTGGAATGGCCTGCCCAAGAAGGTGGTGAAGTTGCTGTCCCTGGCAGTATTCAAGAGGCATCTGGATGAGGAGCTACGAGATATGGTTTAGTGGCTTGTGGTAGCAATGGTAATGGGAGGACAGTTGGACTAGATGATCTTGTAGTTACTTTCCAACCTTGTAATTCTATGATTCTTTGATTCTGTTTAATGATGTTGGCCCCATGACATCACAGATGGATTTTGGTGAGACGGTAGTAAAGGTTGAATGTTCCCACCAATATCCCATTTCATTTTGTTGCTGTGTGACAGATGGCAAGAGGGACAGTCCGACAGAATGGCGTCTGACATGGAAGTGCATATGAAGAAAAGGTGTATCGTTGACAACACTGTGAATAGAATTCATAGAAAGCATATTTTCTGTGTATTCATAGAAAACATATTTTTCCCAAGAACATTAAGGTGCTGACTCAAGTACAGTTTGCATTTTGAGATTCTGGATAGGTAAGATTGAAATATTGATCTTCAGATCGTCCAATGTCATCTCACTCTGGAGCCACATAATTTCTTCAGTCATGTGAGATTCCAAAAGCGCATCTAACCCACTCAATTCCAAAGTGATTCTTTGGCCCTCCAAGCAAATAATTATTTTAGTGATTTACAGGAAGTGGAACAAATTTGGAAGTTAGTAAGAAGAAGCTTATGGAAAATACCTCACTGTACTGGCACAATCAGGACTACTTTCCTGAATTTTGTTAGAAGATACAGAACTGAGTGAGTTTCATGACTTGAGAAGAAAAGTATCATTGTCAATCCTGAATGAAGGAATGCATCATCCTCCAATCCAAACTGAAGGCACATCCAAGGTTAAGTGCTGCAGAGATGAACTTATATCTTAGCAATGTCTCCTGTCTCTTTTTGTCTTCATTTTGAAAATGAGAAGACTATTCGTTTTATAGGGGATACTGAATGGCAAATAAACATAGTACTTGGAAGACATGCTCAAATGCATGCCCACTAAACTATATGTATAGAAAGGTCTCAGAAAATTCAAGCTCTTCCTCATCAAGTGCTGCTCCTGAAAGCATTGGTAAACCTGACTACAACTTTGTCTGCTGCACCTAGACTCATTATTCCTAATTCGTGGGAATTTATTTGGTTGTTCTGAAACTCTTCCGGAGAACTAGAGCTCATGCAGTATTGATTTGTTTTCATTGTAGAAAGATGTGACCAAATTATGTTGAGTTTCTCAAAAAATGACTAATATCAAAAAGATCGTTGTTGTTTTTTCATGTTGCTTCCCTGGGAAATTTAGATAACTCTACTTTCATCTCCACTGTGAAACAAACAAACAACAACAGCAAAAAACTTGTTCAAAATATCCTAAATTCCCATGAAGATAAACTGAATTTCAGCCAGCTTTGATCTAAGCAGCAAAGCCTTTTCCAGCACCGGAGTCTAATTTTTTCTTTTAGGGAGCTAGTAAAATACTGAAGCCTTGTTGTGATAAATCTTATCCGGTAAAGGAAGTTTTAGTGACAAAAATCTAAGCTCATGAACATTCTGCCAAGATCATAATAATACTATTATAAAAAGAAGCATACACAGTTTACGTCAGATTTTACTTAACATCCAGTTCCCTATGGGTTCTTGTGCCAAGAAGCCTCATAACAACCAATATTCAATTTTGTGAAATTGTCTTAAAATCAAGACACAGTGAGGGTGACTTCTAATGCTCATGAACTGGTGTAAAACACAGTACATCTCTACAGAGTCACAGAATCACAGAATCACACTATGGCTTGGGTTGGAAGGGACCTCAAAGATCATCTAGTTCCAACCTCCCTGCTGCAGTTATGCATTATATAGCTATCTCACTCCTAGTTACAATGCCTGATTTCATTTTTAAAGGAAAAGCAAAACTGAAGGTGAATTAATAAAAAATATATTTCTGTTTACAGCCTTGAGCATTAATGTTGACTTGGCCATTCTAAATAACCCACTTTCCCTCCTTACTTAGCCATGTGATTCACCATTTTCAGTATGACTCCAAGAATAAGCTTCATTTATGTACTTCTGTTCTGTAATCCTTCAGCCCCGTGGAATAAAATTTTCCAGGTATTTTGAAGAGCTAACGGGGGTTTAGTGGAGGAATTCAGAACACCAGCCTTACTATCAAAGGTATCTGCTGGGAGAAACGCAATGGGCTGAGATCACTTAGAAACTGTGAAGCTCTTAACGGTGCTACAGCAGTGAATATTCAGAGACCCCTTACATAAACAGATGACCAATGTGTACATTTCAGAAGAAAACTGCACAAACTTTATGGGGTTTTTTTGTTGTTGTTGTTGTTTTGTGTGTATGTGTGTATTCCTATTCCTCATATTTCCTTCAGTTTCACTTTTTTTTCCTCTCCCCTAACAAAGAGATGATAAATTAAAGCCATTTTCCAATATTCTTCAAAATGCCTTCTGGTTCTCTTTGTCCACCCATGTATGTAGGAAATGAATCTGGCTCTTTTTGCTGCTGTCAAATTCCCACTTAGCAAATAAAAACAGAGTTCTTAATTTAGAGCTAGTGGCAGTAGGAACTGAGTCAAGTTCAAAACCAAATTATATCAGGCTGATATAATAGCAGAAATTGCTTGGCAAGTATCTCAGCCAAAGGAAGTCCAACACCTTCCTCTTGATATGTCTAGCATGCTCTATGCAAGGATATCATTGTGACTAGCAGTATTTCCTCTGTGTAAAATATCTGTGTTGTTGCTCAACACAGAAAGAAAGTATCAGTGTAAAAAGAAATGTGTGACGACCGACTACAACCCAATAAGAGGATGTCATGAATATTTTTAACACAGCGTGCATGGGGAGGACATTCCATTTAATTGCTTCTCATGAAGCAGGCAGTTATATTTAGTAATTAAGGAAAAAAAATTAAAGTACGGAATTGGATGTAGATCCGCCATAGGGCTGATATGGTAGGAATAACTGTGATATTGGGAGCAATGCACTTCTAATATTTGGGCTGAGCAAGGCTATTCTTGAAGGGTGAGTGTTTCGTCAAACCTTTGTTTGTAAATAATTGTTTGGCTTTGTAGGTTGGCAGAATAGCAGAGCACTGAACGGATATTTTTGAGAAGAGAGCTATTCACATAGATATATTGCAAAGAACTTCAGTAAAATATTCTTCATTTCTCACCTGGAATATGAATGGGCTTTGAAACTTCAAGGTCATTGCACATACTTGCCTGGTAGTTCAGAGCTATTGCTAATGTTTAAAGTAATGCCATGAAGAATAGGCAGAAAAAGATTTTTGTGTGTGTGTCCAGTCATATTTTTGTTTCTATATATTGATTCTAGTACTCAGATGTATTACAAACTTATTGCTGTCTGTGATATTGAATATGTCATAATGCCCTTTGTACACTACTGAGCCAATTGTCACTGTTCCCTGGTGGCATAAATGCTTATAATTAAGTATATCTAACATCTGAAATTTACCCCATTAATTTCTTTATTTTTATTTATTTATGTTGGATTGGAATGTGTATATAAATAATTACCCCTTTAATTATGGCAACTTTATAAGGCACTACGCATCTAACAGTTGTTCCATGAAAAAGGAAGGGAGAGGCTCTGGGTTTACACTATATGTAGAGCCTGCTGGCCCTGAGTATTAAATTGCAGTATAATGAGGACCTTGTGCTTGCTGTATACTAGACAGGGATTTAGCTTATACTGCCAAAGATCTGGCAACGATGAAAGGCTGAGCAGCAACTGCCAAAAATTACTGGATATTGTGTAAGCCCTGGTGCTATACAGTCTGATAGTTGAAAGGGTTCATGTGCAAGAGCAGAATCTGCAAATGAAATGTATACAATATTTGTAATAACCATCTGTTATGCATCCCCTCCTTTTCTTCTATGCATGCACTCATATATGCACAAATTGCATAGCAATAAAACACTATTAGCCCTTTGGGATTAATATGGTGAAAACATTTTGTATTTCAGTATATAATATTTTTGTCTGCGGAGAGGAAAAAGTTATTTGAGGTTCAGAGAAGTGGAAGCTGAGATTCGTCCATGCAAAAGTGACAGATTTACAGTGAAACACCCTTGTTATATTTATTTAAATTTGCAAAGTGGACCTCAAAGTGTTGCATGTAAGCAGGTTTGGGGAAGCAGGGTACAAGAAGTGGTTGTAATTTTAGAATAGATTTCAATTTTCTTTCTAAAATAACAGTAATGAAAGATTTTGCTTTGGCAAAATTACACCAAAGATCATTCTAATACTTTTGAACTGGATAAAAACTTCCATTTATTTTTAAGCCAAAATACTGAAGGCTTTTCCTACGTAACTCCTGCTGTCTTTGAACAGAAGTGGTTCTAATTAGTTGCTCTTAAACAAGTACTTGAAAAATAAGTACCTGTGTACCTTACCTCATGTCTCCCACTTTTCTCCAGCAACTGAGGCAGAGGTCATTTTAACATAGCTTTATAATACTATAATTTTAATCTCTTTGTAGCACATACTGTGAGTTCCTGGAATTTTGTGAACACAGAAGCACAACCTTGCTTTAGTCTTTATTTACACTTCAAGATGGTTAGCCCGATTACAAGAAAGTCTCAAAAACAAGATGACCTTTAAAAATGATTTCTTGTGCCCTAACAACTCTTCTCTCCTTGGAGCATCTCAAAGACAATGAGATGGATAGTGGCAGTACTGAAGGAAATTAAACTGTCTGTAGACAAATAGCAGACATACTAATCTTGGTAATTTGCATTAAAACGTAACACTTATCCAGACCTCTGTAACGTCAGAAAGCAACAAAAGAGAAGCAGCTCTAATTTCTAAAGTGCACTTCAGCTTAAATTATTTTCTTCTGCACCCACCAAGGAATCCTATTAATGTATATTTTTAACTGCAATCCTCAAGTCAAATTGTGCTGTTTTTATTTATTTATTTGTTCTTTTATTTATTTTTCTGGTGATATTAGATCACTGTTTTAGTTTATTTGCTTGCACTTTTTCCCATCTTCTGCCAGTTGTTTTCTTTCTCCCAACTGTTACCAGTGTGATAATCATCACTGTTGTACAAATTATGTATGCAGAAGTATGCAGAAGTACTCTTTACTTGTATAATCTTATTCTACCATACTTTGTTACATTAGAGTAAAATTATATAGTCAAAACAACTTTGACTCATTGTTTTCTGATAAGTACATATAATCTAATGCTTATAAACCAAGCAAGTGACAAAAATATGTATGTAACTTGTATAGAATGTATCTCTCTTGATTTTAGCAATCAAAAATTAAGTACGTAGTCACAGTTAATCTCTGGGACTCCCTGTAAAGTTGGCAGTTTAAAACCAGCAGACTGTGATTCTTTTCAGTGATTTCAGATACTTGTCTTATGCTGAGACTTAATAGCCACACCGAGAAGCTCAAACTACTGTTTCAGCCATTTCAATGTTAGGTATCGTAGCCAACATTAGGAAAGATAAAATCTCACCCTTAGGATTACAGGTTGGTGAGGGTGGTGGAAAGACAAGTTTCTGAGCCTGATCTCCTTCCTACCTGGAGCCACAATAGTTCACAGTTCTGTGCCATTTCAGAGGTCTAATCCAAGCTCTTACTGTCATATACAAGAGTGATTCAGCATTTCTCAAATATCATTTTTCAAATATCACAGAAAAATGTTTTGGATCTGCCAGCCTACTCAGAACAACGGGGTTTCATTTTGTCAGGATTTAGACACAGCAATTGGGTGAGCTGTCTGAGATCTGGGACTCTCCAGTAGAGCACTCATCAGGGCTATGACATATGCCATTCTATTTTAATATCATCAGTGCGCAAACTGTGCAGCTCAGGTCCCTACAAAGAAAAATTACACATCTTGATCGAGTAAGTACCTTGTCTTCCATGGAATTCCATTTACTAGGGGCAACAGTTGGATGTCTTAAACCTTTAGTAGATGCAGAAGAACGATATACTAATTAAGAGAGATTCTCCAATTCAAAACAAAAGCCAAAACAAGATAAATGTTTCCCACTTATTTAAGTAGGTAGTATACAGCTGCAGTAAAAATTTTTGGCATTGGTAATTTCCAGACATTTATAATCATACACTGTCTGAAAAAAATATATATTTATTTTTTTCTTTTAATGAGCGTTCCAAATTTTTGCTAGCTGCCAATACAATTATTTTAACAGGCTGTTGGAACAGAGAGGAAAAAATGGGCTGCACTTCAGTAGGAAGTCATTAATTGTTCCACATCTTTCTCCAGATTTCCATATGTAACATTAAACACTTTTAAGCAGTAACTTGAAAAAAGTATCGCTATAAAGAAATTTCCTATATTATCTGACATACAGATTTAGCATTGTGGAAGAATGACAAATGAATAAATACATATTTGAAACACTATGAATTGGTGAAATGGAATAGCATTAAACAAATCTTAAATCCAGACTAACAAATATAAACCTCCTCAGAGCCAGAAGAGAAATGTAATGTAGTCATTCTCAAATAAGGCTGGAGATTAAATGATGAAATATTTGACAGAAGCTAATGAGCCATCATCATAAGCAATAGGGTGTTAAAATGGAAAAAAGGGAATTGCTATGAAACACATTTTTTCTGATTAATTTTTAGATTTTTCTGAGTACATTTTTTCCCACATGCATACGAATTCCAAATTGCTGCTTTCTTGCCAATCTGGAGTCAAAACTAATGGCTTGTGACCATATAATGAGTTGTAATATTTAACTTGGATTCTGTGATCCCAAAAGTACTTGAAAGTTTTGATATTTTTATTCTACATGTGGCAGTGCAGGGAAAATGTCTGCCTAGTCATATGGAGTTATACAAACTTTCATTATCATGAGATATAAAAGTTATACCACCACCCTTTCTCTTGTCCCACGCTAGCAATGAGAAAACAGAGACTGCATTCACAGACTTCTCACAAGCACTGTGCACTCAATTCTCAGCAGGTGAATGAAACATCTTAAAACTTTCCTACAAAGGCAGTGCATTGTGTTCATTGGAAGAGGTGACTGAATGACCTGTCTGTTTCAGTTAATGTCTTGTTATGACACATTCACTGAAGTCATTTAGGAAAATCTTTCCAAAGGCCATCAGCCTTGATTTCTCTCCTGCTATTGAGGTCGATGAAAGAGTTGATGTTCTCTTGATTCATGCTCAAAAATATCGATGTGAAAACTCAACTTCAGCAGAAGTGGGGACAGGGCAATACTAGACACTTTTGAAAACCCCATCTACTGAGCTGCAGTATAATGCTCCATAAAAAGGAGTAATGACTATACTGCATGATGCACTTCGAAGTTGAACTACTAGCATTTGAAAGAGCATTTAATTAGTTCAGGTAGGTGATAGGTAAGTACCAATTATTATTAAGGTTTTGTCACCTCAAAATATGGAATTTTCTCAATCTGACAACTGGAAAGCATACATGCAGTGACCTTGTATGGATATAATTGTTTCTCATTTGAAGAGAAGTCAGAAGGCAATGAGTAAATGATGCCCACAATAGTTTTGAACCACATACTTCCTTCTATCGAAGTAACCTATGTCATTTTGAAATAATTTTGAAACCTTTTTTGTGCAGTGTCTTTGATACGGAACACAGCTAGGAGAAACTGTTATTGTTGTTCCATTGTGAAAAGGCAGACCATTTCTTTTTCTGATTCTTTCTCATTTCAAGACACTTTGGTAGCTCCTGAAGCCTGGCAGTCTCACTCTTATAATGCTCCATTCTTTGAAGAAATAATTTTTCTCTGAGGCTAAGAGATTTCATAACTCTTACTTTCCACCATTGCATCATCAGAGTTCCATCCAATCTCTCTGAGTATTTAAAAGTACTCTCTGTGTGCTTGAAAATCTGAGAAATGTCTTTCCACACCTAATTGAAGTTCATTTCCTCTAGGCCTCTAAGGGTGATTAGTGTACTAAATATTTATTATTGATGCTTTGTAACACTAAGGTGCTAGTTTGCGTATAAAAACTGAAAGTACCCAGAGGCTGGGATAAAGGTTCGTGGTCTCAGTGTAAAATTGTTGCTTCTGGAATAGTTTGTCATGTTTACAGTATCGACAGACACATTAGTGCTTGGATGACCGTATGTCTGAAATGTTCCCTTCAGATGTAGTCGTAAAACAGTGCTAGACTGTACTGTGATAGGATCATAAAATCATCATAGAATGGTTTGCGTTGGAAGAGACCCCAAGGATCATCAAATTCCAACCCCTGAGCTACAGGGAGGACCACCAACCACCAGATCTGGTACTAGACCAGGCTGCCCAGTATCCCATCCAACCTGGTACTGAACACCTGCAGGGAAAGTGAGATAATACTGGGAAACCTCAATCACATGTGGTTGTACAGAAGACATCTACCCATGCCTGACAAATTCATCAAGTCTCCTGAAGATTTATTTTTTTAAAAGACAGCCACAGTCAATGGAAAATTAAAGAACACAGCTATAAATTATTCATGATAATAAATCTCAATAATTGAAGTATGCCACATGATGCAAAATATTAAAAATTTGAATTGCTTGTCATTTCCAGATATATATTGAAAGCACTGTTGAATTAAGATCAGGAGAAAACAGCAAGCATGGAAAAAATCAACATTGAACTGCAATCTAAAATCCATAAATCTCTCAGTCATAAATAATGAAGAAGAACATTCCTTCTTTTTGTACAATATACAATACACTTAGGGATCAGCACTTGTTTTGGTAACATTTCAAAAAACTACAATATGCAACTCTCCGGGTTTTGTTATGTAGTTGTTAGCACCATTAGTTGTCAGTTCTTTGCAATTTAGATGAAAACTCAGAACTACATTTTTAGCTGAGTCAAATCTAACTCCACTAAAACTGTTGCAATTCCACCTCAGCAGTTGATGTAGTATCTTACATCATGGTACAATTTAGCTAATAAATTTGAGTATAATTTGAGAAGTAAACAAACACCTAGACAGTATGAAAAAGTGTTCCACTGGCTTTGGATAAGGTCTGCTGTTATAATTTCATTCTCAGGTCTAGAAGTTCAAAGCTCACAACTCTAGTTGTAAGCACAGAGAACACAGTGTCATGAAATTTCCCTACCCTGAAAATATTTAATGCAATAGGCCAAATGAATTATCATTGGTCTTCTTTCATAGGTGAGTTCTATATCCCAAAGTAATGGCATTGAATTGCCATCAACTATTAATTTTCTAGACCTATGATGGCAATTACAGGTCTAGATTTTTCCAGAAAAGCATGAAAAAATGCAACAGTAGCTGTGATGCATGCAAATCTCTCATGTTTCTTAATTCTTATACCTCAGGCAGGCCCATGTCCTCTTACACTGCATCCTGAGATATGAGTGTTGTGTTGAGTCATACCACCAGGCGGAGGGCTACAATGCTTTGCTGTGGCTGATGTCTACCAGGTGGTATCAAGGGTCAGCTGCACCACTCTAGGTGATTCCAAATGGGTAAAAAATTAAAGTAATGCACAACATCACTTTCAGAGCAATCTGCTGACATGTCAGCATACCAAAAGTATTAAGCATTATTGGCAAGATTCCTAATTACCAATTTTGAATTAAATATTGTCATGTGGTATTCACTTCCAGAAGCAAAAAAAAGATTATTTGGGGATAAAGAATTCTGTCTATGGAATTACTCTAGCATTAAAGCCATAGCATTAAAGCCAAGTTAAAATTATGTTGGTATATATAATGCACATTGAATTCAAGTTATGTAATTGATAACATTTCCTAACATAGCAAGTACTGAGAATTCACATTGTATTTTCTGCAACAACCTTTTGAACTGAAGGAAAAGGACACCTCAATTCTGCTGGAATGAATGGGCATGTGGTCTGTAGTGCCCAGAGGCAGATGTTGAGGACCTTAGCCTTGATCCTTTCCGATTCAGTGATTCCCATTCTAGTTACTAGCACGAAAAGCTGAATGAAAAGTTGTGCTTCCCTTGCTATCTGAGAACCCTGTTCTGTTTCTGTCAATGCAGAGTGACCAAATGGACTAGTTTTTTTTTAATACATACTGTTTCCCCTTTCCATTTTTGTCAATGTAATCTACTTTCTAGTTAAAAACACAGCTTAATAGAATACTTTACATGTAAAAAAGCATTCATGCATGTAATATGCCAGTACTGTTTCCTAATGTGGTACAAACCACAGATGTGTTATAACAAGCATCTCTGTCCTACTAAATGTAGGACTTCAACTACTACGTTCAACTTCAGCACAAAAAAAAAAAAAAAAAAAAAAGGAAAATTTTCAGCAGTATATTATGAAGATACCCAAGGGAAATAGTTTCAAACGGAAGTATTTGTGGTTCTGGTTATAAACACCAAATAATTTGGATACATATGAGACTACTTGCATTTCTTTGATGACATTGAGTATTTGGGGCTTTCTGTTTTATTTACTTCATTTGTTCATTTTATGCTTGTTAGAAAGACCATAAAAATTAAAAGCAGAATGGCTTATTCCTTGCAGTAAACTTTCCAACTGGAATGATTCCAGCATCATCTTCCAAAACATCAAAGGTATTGTTTTAAACAAAACTACGCAATCATCATATAAACATGGTTTTTACACTAGAACAAAAGCATCATCAGCAAAGGCTTGTCTATTTGTTCTGTGGACAAGTCAGATTCTCAGATTCTTCTCCTTTCTGCTCAAAGACTCACAGCGTTTCCAACTCTACTTGAATGGAATACAGATTCTCACAGTAATGGCAATAAAGGTATCAGCTCAGGATCAAATGTCTTTCCACCTGTAAAGAACTACTGGAGTGTTTCAGAGCTAATCGGGCTTGAGTTGGAAAGTTACAAGCCAAATATGAAGCAGAAAGGATGACAAGACAGTCATACAAATCAGTGGTGGAACTGTCAAAAACTATAAAAATAAAAATGAAGGACAAGTGATAGCACAAGTTGTGCTGTGACCATGAGATTCACAGGGAATGGGAGAAAGTGCTGTATTACTGACAGCCCTCAGAAGCTACTTGTATTGTTTGTGTTTAGTTAAGTAAGTCTTCAAAGCACTCAAGAAATTCTCAGAACCAGAATGGGTCCATTATCATCAAGGATCTGCAGAAAACAAACTGCAGACTCGAATTGCACGAAAGATTAATGAGGTCAATGTTTGCAGAAAATGTAGTAGCTAAGGAAGCTTACAAATGTTAGGGTATGAGCATGAAATACTAAGGTGGGTCTCACTACGTTGAGGAATGGAAAAAAACATTAAATGGGATGGGGGAACTTCCATATACATCATAAAGATTATTAACATACATGGAAAGCAGAGGGTTTTTTTTTTGTATGGTTGTTTTTTGTGTGTATGTGGGGTTTTTTGTTTGTTTGTTTGTTTTTGTCAACATCATTTTTCTCTATTCTTTCTGTTTGTTGGCAGATCTATTCCTTTCAAAATACTGCATAATCTTAGCCAGATGTCTTTGGATAGGGGATTTCAGACAGCGATGGTGACACAGAGATCCTAGTGAGTGTGGATTATTCAGGAAGTGGAAATGTATCTCTTGAAGGGGGATGGCTGATGACAAGAAGCAGTAACACAGAGGTCAGAAAAAGAGATAATTTCTCAGACTTTCTGATGAATATGAAAGACATCCCATTTGTGAAGAATACAGGGGGAGCAATGTGTTGCCCGTTCCAAGCAATGTGCTCTGCCAGCAGGTGCTGGATTGCCAAATGCATGGGCCACTTCAGTTGGCAGAGAGCCCTGATGAAATCATCCTATTTGGCAGCTCTGAGTTTCTAATGAGCTGTTTTCCTAATTCCATAGAGAGAATGGACAGTGTGCCATGGGAACCTTGCAGAAAAGACGGTGTCAAAAACACGCCTAGAGCAACAAAAAGCAACACGGATGTGCTCTGCAGTCTTGGGTATCACTGTACTAAGAGTGGGCCTTCAGCATAACCACGTAGGAGAAATTAGGTAAGTTAACCATGTCCCTCTGATCTTTTGGACTCTGGCACACTTCTCAGCATTGCCATTCACAAAGAAATAGGGAAGCTTTCAGTTTTGACCACTGTCTTTATTTCTTCCTCATACACAAAGAAAAAATGGCAAGAGATTGTGGCATTTGATGAGGTTTATTGCATAGTGTGTAGGCTGAGCTAGCCTAGATGATTCAAAGGAAAGGACAGTAGGGTCTGATGAGTACCACTGCAGAAAGTCAGGTTTGAGAATGTGTATTCACTTACATGAGAATAAGGGCCAGCTGCTTGTGGCAGTTTTTCTCTCTGCTGTGATATAATTTATTATGACAGAAGCCAGGGTTAGTGTTATCTCACCCAGCTGCTGAGATGATGATTGTGAGCTTTTCCTTGACTTGATGCAGAGGTATCGTTCCCTTTAAGACAACTGGTGTTTCTGTATTTCTGTAGGAATTTTGCCAGCATCTGGCAGATAAGCTCTGCACTATGCACTTCTACAGCAAGAATATGCACCTCTACAGCAACCTCAGAAGGAACTTGGGGCAATCAGATGAGATAATTCCCCTTCTTCCTGCAAAAATACCATGTCCTCTCCTACAAATAATAACTTCCATTTTAGAAATAAGTAATACAAAACCAAACCAAGACAAAACACTACACAAGGCAGTATCAAAATGCTGCTAAACCATCACGTTGTCCCTCCCTGTCCAGGTAGGAGAGAGGGATGTCAACGCTAGCAGAAAAACATGGAACACAGCACAGAAGGTGCTAGCAAACAGCCTGAACTCCTGGACATCATGTAATTCAACATACATTCCTTCTACCTGTTAATCACGCAGGCTTGTCAATCACAGCCTCACTGCGAGTGAAATATTGTGATGTGATCTTAACTAGATATATAAAATCTGCATGGAAGGGTTTGTTTGTTTTTTAATATAAATATATATATTCATGCATATTTGGTATTTTACAAACAATAACCTGAGAAGCAAACCACTTACAGCTCCAGCTGCTGTGCAAATAGAATTCATTGCCAAGTATGCACAGAAAACAACATGCTCTGCTTCTCTCTTTCTTCAGAGTTTCTGGAGATAGACCAACAAGGTGACACTCAAGCAGGAATGGAGCACTGTCTCGATACTTTGACAGTAACAATAAGGAAACTGAGAAATGAACGTGAGGAACTCAGGATTCTCAGTAAAAACAGGAGGCATAGCCACACCAACACAGCACAGGGAATTTGAATAGAGAATACACTTTAAGAGGGTTTTCTATTATTGTCAACTAAAATTAGGATGTTGATCTGCTCTGCTCACAAATATTTAATGAAACAGAGGCATGCAACTTTACTTTTTACAAGAAATTAAGAAGTATAAGGGTTACATAACGGAGGAGGGAAATGAACATCTGTGGCTTCATGGTGCTTTTTACACATAAGAAAATTATTTGGGGGATTTGTTGCTTACAGACATCTGCTTAGCAGTGATGCCAGAGCCAGCCCGCCTCATTAGCTTTGACAGATGACCAATACCACCTAATAGCCTTGATTCTGACAGACAGATCATTTGCTTCAGCCATATAAAATCTATCTAAATAATTGATATAAACAGACATACGTACAACATAAAAAATTGAAGCAGGCTTTTGAATGCTGAAACTTAAATCCATTTAGGTGTTGAATTTGGCATGGAACAATGGTCACGATTTAGATTTGCAGAAAATAAGACCCCTGTGGCTTACCTTCCTGCTTTTGGGGCATAATCAGATAATCTTTTGCCTATATAGTTGGAATGACCAAAGCAATGACTGCACAGGTGCTTGTTATTGCCTCAATGCTGAAAAAACAAGGAACTTCTATATGTACTCATCTTTTTTTATAACCTGTTTGGAGTCGCCTAATTTGTTCTGTCATTAAGTTTTTAGTTTCAGTCTTGTAAATGAAGTAGATATATCAAGCAGTAACTATGTTTAATTTCTGCTATCCACCCATGAATAATAAGCTATTCCCCAACAATAAAAATGTAATGGAAGAACTATGAATTATAATTGATTGTGGTTAAATGGATTTTTATTTCTCAGAAATACCTTTTGAAAATACTTCAGAACTTGCACCCATGATTTATTCAGTTGTGATTCTGTTTTGCTGATGCATTTACATATTTTCCTTCATGTTTAATGATTTAGTATCATGGGGTGTTGTTTTTTTTTTTCCAGTTTAAATGAATAACTGAAACTTGTTCAGTATTTACATTTCACCGCTGTATACCTCAAATCATTTTACTGGTATTCAATCTAACGATGTAATGTTATGAGTTCTCATTTTCATGAATATTAATAGAAATGGAAAATGCTTCAAATGATCTACAAGTTTTCAAAAATTAAATATTTGGAGAAAAACTCATAATGAAGGCAGTATTTGCCTTGAAATGCGTACTCCTAGGAAGAAATTGATAATAATGTCAAAAATAGACATCAAGTGTGAGACTACAATTTGAATTCTACTCATCAATTAAAGTCCACGTCAGGTTCTAAAAGCTAATTTTTAATATTGCTTCTTTATATTCAATTTGTGATTTTTTTTTCCCCTGTCAAAGGGTAACCATGCAAGCCACAACCTCAGATGCTGCAAATCAGCATGGATGGGTTCACTGACATCTGTAAATGTAACAGTGTTCATCAGCAAATGACTAGGCCCAGTTCTCCAGAGGATGCTGTGGTGTACCAACAGCCCTGAGAATATATCTTCTTCCACAAACTCAAGAAATCTATGACACATGCAATACTAAAAAATTCTGACAATCCTGTTGTAATCGTAGGCAATGGATGTACCTGTCAAGCTGAGGAACTCCACCCAGCACTGCTGAATAGTGAGAATGAGCAGCACTTATCCACCTCCCAGGTTTTGCTTGGAAGGTGGCCTCAGCCGTGGTCACCTGGAAGCCATTTCATCAGAAAAGTGCTTGCTACAAACCAGGTATTATGTACCTTCTTACCAACTCCCATGGCCTCTGTGTAGACATCTTGATCACTAAAAAAATCTATCACATATTGTATTTATGTTCACAGTTTGAGATGAGCACTGAACGTTTAGAGGACAGAAAGGTCTAGAGGACAAGCAGTCTTCCCATTCCCCAAACAATCTTACTACAAACACAGGGTACAGCACACCTCTTCAGGTAGATGAGCAATGAAGAACCAACTCCTTTCCTTTCTGTGGCTCTAGTTTCATGTGCAAAAGCAGGGGTTTGCCGCAGCACAGACCCAGCAGGGATAGGGAGCACTCCCAGCACACACTATGAGTGTTGCTGCTAACACGGCACTTTGCTGGTGAATAAATTGAAGATTCTGCTCTTAAAGAAGGTTAATCTAGCACCTTTCAGAGCCACGGCACTCATTAATATGTATTTCACATTTCTAAAACCCTGGCTTCAGCTAAAAAAAAACCCTCATACACATAATTATTCATATTGTCTTCTCGTAACTTCCTGGGGTCTTAACCATGGAGCAAATTACTGCATTGCATTAGTACACCCATAAATGGCAATGAGCCTTTTTAAATGTAGACATCAGTGTGGATTTACATAACTTTGGAGAGCAAATTTGATGGGAGAACTTTGGAACCCAGTGCATTTTTTCATTTGCTTGTATAAATATATCATTTAGTTCTAATACTCTGTTCTTGTCATTATAGTATGGATCCCAGGTGCTGAAGCTCAGGCCTAACTTTAAACCAATGCCTAATCCTGCTGCCTTCACTGTGACTTGGCAAGAGCCCAGGCACTGCAAGGAACAGGAGTCAAGGGGATGAAGGAGAGTTAGGAATTGCACAGAAAGAGGATGGAGGTTTCTCTATTAGAGGTTGTTGTTATTGTGGATTTTACAGATGAAACTTTCAACACATGAAGACCTTGGCGCTTGTATGACTGCTCTTGATCACAGGTAGAGGAGCCGAGAAGGAAGAGCTGTCTTCCACCATCTTTTTGTTAACATTCCTGACAAGTACACTTGGAAAACACTGAGAAAACATCATACTGCTAATACTGCCATCCGAGAAATAAGACATACCAAATTCTAAAAAACACCTCCCTCAGGGGAGCAACTGAAAGCTGTTTATAATAGATGAGAAACTCCTGTCTGAGATTTATCAGTGACTGTCACAGGTGAGAAGTGTTTACTAACAAAGCCACAACAAGTCACAGAGAAGGTGATGACTCTTTCAAGATGTTCAGCCTTTGGTATAATTCATCTTCTAGCAAGCAGCCCTAGCAAGCCCCAAACAAAAGCACTCCTTTTCCTGGGCAGATCTAATCTAGTCCAACTGCATTTGCAGATGCCCCGAGGCAATGGAAAATGGATCAAAGTTGATCTGATTCCTACTTCCATGAGAGCCCTGCAGAGTTTCATTTCCCCATATTTGATTTGCTTGAAATCTTGGCTGATGGTCAGCCCTTCCGACAGATATTCATCTTAACAACTGAGTACTGTACACACATCCTTTTTACTCCCACGTATTTTTATAATTTCTTTAGCAATGTGAATTACCCATATCTGGATAGAGGGAGGCTGGGCTCAGCAGTTTCAGAAATGGGTTACTGACCTATTCATTAGAGCTATTGCTCTAATGAAACCCCTTCCCCCAAAATTCATTTGCATTCTTGGACAATGCAGCAGGCACTTGCTCACAAGATGGGTATGCTTCATCCACTGTTTCTGGTCACAGTATCTGACTTCATTCAAAAGCATTTTCCCTAAGTGATTTTTCAGGCCTTTTAGAAATAAAATTAGAAAGAAATCTGGGCTATCAGCTGCTTTTGATATTTTACTGTACTCAGAAGTTTTACCTTCACATAAATGTAGGCACCAGGTCACTGGATTAGACCTAACTGCGATTCAGAAACCACAGAGGAGATCAGCCAGTAAAGATCCTGCCTTGACAAAGTATGGCTGGATGGGGTAAGTTACAGGACACTTGCTCCTATATCTTTTCCCTGTACCCTCCTAAGAGAAACAGTTTTTAGGTCAGCAGAACAGAAGGCATCTTCTGCCTTTGCATAAAGAAACTGGAAGCTTTGCCAAGTTAGGAACTGACCATGTATTGTATGAACTGTATCACAAAATCAACAGAAATACTGTCCTATTTGAATATCAAAATTCATAAATTGTACTCGAGGAACAAAATGCAAGTTGCAGTTGGCAACTAAAGAACAAAATTAGTCACTTCGTGAAAGAGGCCAGGACTTTCCTTTTCTTAGACCCCTCGATTCTGTTATATGTTAACTGCTCAAGCACTTGCTCTTTTTAAAAGAAAATAAAACCTTCATTCCAGGTTTGCTACTGTAGCAGAAATGCTAAGTCACCACCTGAACCAGGAACTGAGAACCAAGTGGGAAGGCAGGGCCAAGGGGAGCTCAGGTGCATGCAATCTACCTGAGTAATCAGAAGGGGTGGAGCCAGGATCCACCCCTTCCCAGACCTCATTTAAGGGTTGACAGTGGACACAAGGATATCTTCTTGAAGATCTCTCTGTACCTGGGGCCTTCTGAGGGTAAGCAGCTTCTTTCCATTGTTTCTGTGCCTATGGCTATTACATTTGACTAAGTCTATAATCTTATTTCCTTGCTATGCAAACTGTTTGTTATACTGTAAACAGGAGCATCAGAGCTTTATCTAGTTTCTTGGGTGCACAACATTTCTGTGTATTTTGTTATATTATACTTAGTGCTAGCAACTGTGTATCATGAGGATGCACATCTTCGCTGTTCTGGGGACTCCTATTTTCATATTAATTGTCTGTTATACAAAAATATGTGCTGAATTAAATCTAAATGAAGATAGCATAAGGAGAACAGTATGTGACTAATACGAAAGATGATTCCAAAGAAACTGTGGTTTTTTATATGTGTCTTTTAATTCCTGAGATCACTGTTAAGCTTCTGTTTCTAGTGGGACTTCCCTAGTGGCCTGGATTGCAGAGCCTTAGCAAATCCTGGTAATAACCCTTCCTTTCTCCTGCAATGATGCCTCGTTTTGACTAGAAGCTCTTTGGGAAATAGATGACCTTTACTGCCTAGATTTAGAATGAAGCAAAATTGAGCTCTAATCTTGGTTGCTGCTCATGTGCTTATCTTATGTAATGTTAAATGTAAGAAAAAAAAACCTACATATTTTTTACATCTGCATTTTTACAATAGTCCTTAAGAAGTTTCCCAGCGATATGCACGTTTCAAGGCTTAACACAAAGTTCCACTGGAACTCCACCAGGTACCTTGAGGTTACAATATGCTGTGATAAGCAACAGTTTGCAAGTGGTAGCCTGCAGCCATAACAAGAAGCTTGCTTGATTTCTCTATTCAAGTGATGGAAGAGTAAAGCAATGAATATGCATTGTGCTCTTCTCTATGAAAATACAGACAAACAAAAAACCAAACAGGAACAGACAACAGCATTTGGAGAAAATGCTACTAAAATAGAGACAGGTTGCTGCCTGAGGGTGCTAACCTGCTTTCCCTTCTACTGTGTAGAACCATTGCCTACAGGACTTCCATTCTGCAGAACTATTTAGCATTCATTGATCAAAGAATAGACTACATCACACCAAATGGTGACCAGATAAACTTTTACCCTGTCTTTCATCTTCTCTCTCTCTGCATCATAAATAAGACATTTTTATTCTTCCTGGATAACTCTTCCATGTTATTTATGCTGATCTACATACCTAGAATTTATTTTTTTTTTAATTAGGTTTCAAAGAGTTTCACAAGAGCAAAAGGCAAAGGAATAAAAAAATTAGGCAATATTCATGGCTTCTGGAACAGAATGTGACTCCACTGACATCAGCAAGCTAAGAAACATATATAGACATATATGTTTCCTTCATTGCTGTACATAGTATGGACATTACTTAGAGGAGTCTCTTGACTTTCTGCTTATACAATGTGATCTTGTTCTTCTTATACTATCAGATACATTTATATCTAAATTACAGTTTTTTTTCTGATAAACCTTCATGGCCAATTCCCATAGTTGCTGCTTCTTTCAGCAAAGTGCATAAATATCCCCCAAATAAGCAGAGAATTTATTATAAGAGAAAATGGCTGGACAAATAAAACACAGCAATTTAAGCTATACATCAAAATACCTGCCATCTTGAATAAACTGAAAATGGAAAGCCTAATACAGATCTGGTTTTGGAGCAGAACGAGAGAAAGTCAGTCCCTTGAATAGTTCTGCTCTCCCAAACTGAAGTACTTGTGATTTCTTAATTCAAAGCCATGAAAAATTCCTTCCTGTGGGCACTGCAGAGAAGTAATTCTTTTATTACAATGAACAGCCTGGATTTCTATCAAATTAATTTGTTGGGTTTTCTGTCTTTTTGTTGTTAAGATTTTGTGGGTTTTTTTCCAATCAAATTATAAATTCAATGAATACAGGGAAGATGGTATGTTATAGATTCTGTAAGTCTGACTTCAGAAGTGGAATGGACTACTGATGTCAATGACCCCAGAGCAGTGTACTGTATACTTCTTTTGGAAATGCTTACCATTTCCAGTTTACCCAAGAATCTCAAGTGTGATGTTGGTAGCACTGAGTTTAATACATTAACATGAGGTTTTCAACTTCAAATATTTGTTAACGGTAGGTTTTTATTAAAAGGAAAAAAAATAACAACCTGAGCACAATGCAGCTGATTGCTTGTATGTTGTTATGTTCAGAGAGACTTCCTCTGCTCCAATAATAGCAGCTTAATTTTTTTTTCCCCAGTGAGTCAGAAATTGTCCTTTCCATAGCCTCAGGCAGCCCTTACTGCTCTTCTGGGTGGTAAAGCACTGTTATCAGCCTAGATACTGCAGCACCCAAATGCCATGTCATCTACTAGGAGAGATAACAGGACTGCAGAGCTTGCATTTATTTTTACTGTAACAAATTCGTTTGTTTTGCGTGTATGCAAATCTGGAACTAGGGAGTCTTAGAGCACACAGGTAATTCAGTGTCACAGAAATCCCTGCTCAGCACAAAAACCTGGTATCAGTGGTGCCAGTCCCATCTCATCCCTATGCTTTAATCAGGGGCTAAGAGAGAAAGCGGCGACTCCTGCTGTTTGCACAGCTCCATCCCCACAGCAGCAGCTTGCAGCCTGAGCCATTAAAACACACTGGAGCAGAGAGAGTGCCCAGGGATGGAGCTGCCCAGTGGTGGCTGCCGACTGAGACCAGCTGCAGCAATGGCACTGGGGAAAAGACCTACCAGAGTTACCATGCAGACCTGTCCATTTCAGTGAGAACTGATATCCACATCTTTTAGTTGTCTTGTGTGTTCTAAGGTAGGAAAGGTGCATTGAGGAGGACAGTCCAGAGTTATGAAAAAACTATTGAACTGTAAATCAAAGGCAGCAGTTGATTTTTTTTGTGTATTTTGATTATTTATTTACTTTTTAGGATTACAGCATATTTTTGAAAAATCTTGAATTCTTCAGAGGTTTCTATAATTCTGCTAAAGTATCTTATTGCTTGGTTTTTGAATTGTCAGAAGTACAAAAAATATTCAAGGATACAACCCATATTCTATTACTCTTGCATTGAATCTTTAGCTTTATCACCATGTACCTGATTCTTTAGACCAGTAAAAGTGGCTTTACCAGTGACAGCATTAGTCCACTTTGGGGTTATAGTGAAACATTTTTGTGATGAAGAGTTTTCCAGACAGTAACAGCATGTGTGTCATAGTGCTGAAGCTGTGTAAAGAGAGCAGAATCCAGATGTGGCATTGCCTTTGCTCAGGACCCTTGGACAGGGCTGTAGCAGAGGGTGCAGCAATTCATTCTAAGGACTACATACTGGGTATTTTGTGCTGCTACTTAAATGCAAGAGCCTAGTGAACCTTTTTCCTGTGAAATCATACTGTAGCCTGAAGAGTAGAGCAAGTCTAAAGCACAGCTTCCAACCTCCAATTGCTTTATTCTTCAGTCTTTTTAGTGTTTCCACATCTGCATATGCCTGTGAGTCAAACAGATTCTTCTAGAAAGGTGCTTAATAAGCCAGATATCTATTACTACTTTTTAAAAGTAATTTCTGTAATTCCTTTCTTGAAGGGACTTAAACATAAAAGAAGAGTACAAGGTACTATATATGGCTTGACAATTTATAAGGACTGATGAGCTTTTGTCCATGCATCCTTACATTTGCAACAATGATCTGTTGCTCAGTACGATTAGCACGTACCAGATCTATAGCTCTGACAGGGCTTCTTTGTTCCTTTCTTGAAGGACATAAACCATTACTAACATGTGACTTATCACTTTTTATCTGAGTCCATTTCTGTGAAGCCAAGTTAATAGCTATCCTGTACGAAATGCATCTAGATACACAGGCTTTTAAAGCCTCCTATGGTGCTTCATCTGACAGTCTAGAGCATGAGAAAAAGTAAGAAACAAAATATCAATTTATTTCTGTCCTCATATTTATACAAACTGGGGGGAGGGGAGGTATTTGGTTTTGAGAGTATATTTAAACCAGGACTTAGCAGTCAGAGCTCAAATAAGAAAGCAAAATCCACTCCCATTTCACTTAATAGAAGATGAAATTGTATTGAATTATGTCAATGCCTCTCCTTCGCCTTCATTTCAAATAACAGGTTCTGTTTTTAATAGGGTCAAAATCGGTCAAACAGCCACAATTAGTACCTGCAGCCAGGCCAACAGAAAACAACAACATGAACTTAGCAGGGCTGCTCAGCTCTGTGGGGTAGAGCAGGATGGAGACTCCAGTATTTGTTCCACTTCTCAGCAATCATGTAAACAGGCTTTTGAGCATGCTTGTGCTGGAGGATGGCTGTTCTTTACACAAATACAAGCCAACAAAAAGCAAACACAAATCTGTGAATGGGAACATGCAAATTCCTCAGTAATGCATGGAGCACACCCCACAAGTGTATGCTCCTAGGACCTGCCATATAAAAATGCTCTGACTTATCTATAGTAGATGTGGAAACAATACCACCTGATTACAAAGTACAGAGGATTAACACTTATTGGCCATCAGCTGGAAGGATAGTATTAATTCTCACGCTCTCTCAGTTAACATGAACAGGAAACAGATCTTCAGAAAATCAAAGCCTGTATTGTCAGGGTTCAGAAACAGTAAATTTTATTAGAAAAAGTACCTTTTAGTTACTTTGCTACTTTCAGCAACTTGCAAAATAAGATTAAAGAGTAAATATTTTTATTTTTTTAATGATGTATTTCAGCATACCTCCTAAGCCTTTCAATGAAAATCTCATCTCGGTCTTTAAGAATTGTTTGCTTGGTGGCTATACCTTTAAATGACCAGCAACCAAGGTTGAGTTACAGTACAAATCTAGCCTTCTGGTTATGGCATACCTGAGGCCTTCCAAAGATAAATGATTTTTTTTTTTTTCTTTCTTCCCTTGTTTCTGTCGGTGATTGCTGTGTTTGGGCTTGTCCTCATTTGCTGTAGCCTGCGACTTTGCCACCCCACTATTATTGCTATACTTTCTACCACATTATAGCATTAAAAAATCAAATCTCGAGCATCAGAAGACAAATTCTGACTTATGCTCCTCACAACTCCTGTTTCCCAAAGACTATCACAGTGGGCTTTGCACAGCTTGTTCCCAAGTCGTCCGTCCGTCTGTGGGGGGGGGGGGGGGGGGGGGGG